>QKWP01000598.1:23193-50734 GCA_003550325.1 Gigaspora rosea
TTTTTTTTTTTTTAAATTATTTTTTTATTTTTTAATTTTTTTTGGAGTTATAAAAATATTGACGTACATGACCGATTTTGATCGGAGGTGTCTGGAAACTTTCTCTTTTTTTTTGATGATTGAACTATCGTCACGTGACCGAATTTGATTGGCCGATCATGAGGATCGGCATGGCGAGGTGTCACTGCCCAATTTATATTTGTCATGTGACTAAATTTGATTGGTTAAATATGGGTCTAGGATTAAATTAATTGTCTTAACATAGACCTCTTTGGGGTTTAGGTTATTAGTGTAAACCCAGGGTTTAGGATAAGACTACCCAATTATAAATTATTTAAATTATTGAAAGTAGATAAATTTTTTTTTAATTCGGCAATTTTGCCTTCTGTATCTATAGACTTATTATACAAAAAACTATATTTATGTATATATTTTTATTCTATTTTAATCAAAAGCTCATCCAACTTTACATTCAGATGCAACCTGCCTAGCAATTATTCACCTCAATTAGGATTCTCAACTTACTAAGAATTTGTTCTCGTCTGTTACTAGCTAGCAATTACTTGCTATATTAGATAAAATTTTTTTAGTTGTATTAGTTAAATTATTTTTTAAAAAAGAGTAAATTTATTAATCGCCTTATGCGATACGCTTTAGGGGGCTTCCGGAAATTAGCCGATTTCTATAGAGGTAGGGGGTCAACTAAAGTATCAGGTATAAAGATGGGCAAAATGCAGCATTTTAAAAAATTTCATACAAATACAGCATTCATGCAGCATTAGGGTGGTAACTCAAATAGTAAATCAAAACTATATCAGCAGTATTAGTAATTTTACTATGATCAGATTTTTCATATTACACAAACAAAAATCAATTTAATCAATTTAATTGCAAATTAATTATATTTATTAAAATTAATTATTTAAAATAACGCAACTTAATAAAAACCCAATGAATTACTTTAAAATTTTTACAAGTAACTTATTAAATATAGGAGAATAAAGTTACGCTTTCTGATTTTCTATTAACATATAAACTTGAATGTTCATCTTATAAATAATTTAATTTTCATTAGTTTTTTAAAGTGAAAAAATAAAAAAAATTAGATCTTAACTGTACAAGTTGAAAATTTAATAAAATATTTGCGAAAAATCAAGTGTAACTTTTTAGAGATAACTTTTGCGAAGAGCTTTTAGATAAAAGAAATTAGAAAAAGAAGTGTGATATCAAGGTGCATTCTTTAGAATTTTGTGTATTATTTATTAATTAAATATATATCAATATGAAATTTAATCGATTATTTTAATTTCACTAATCAAAATCTAACCATAGTAAAATTACTAATACTGCTGACATAGTTTTGATTTACTAGTTGAGTTACCACCCTAATGCAGTATGCAAGCATTAATGCAATATGCATTTATACAAAAAAATTTTATTACTATATTTTTTTTTTTGCAAAAAACATACACATACAGAGTGTAATTTCATATTTTGGTCTTAATGTAAAATAAAAAACAATTCTGCTAATTTAATGTATTTTTAAGCATTGAACATGTTTACTTAATACATTAAGTTAGAATTAAGAGAAGTGCAGTAAATCATATAATTTCTAGGATGAATTTCGATGATTTAACTACCAAAATGATCAGCTCAATAAGGATTCTAACAAGTCCAAAATCGTAAAAATCCAATCACAGGATCCAGAGATCAGAATAAATTTGTATTACTATAAATAGTTTATAATTTTTTAATAAATTATNTATATTTTTTTTTTTGCAAAAAACATACACATACAGAGTGTAATTTCATATTTTGGTCTTAATGTAAAATAAAAAACAATTCTGCTAATTTAATGTATTTTTAAGCATTGAACATGTTTACTTAATACATTAAGTTAGAATTAAGAGAAGTGCAGTAAATCATATAATTTCTAGGATGAATTTCGATGATTTAACTACCAAAATGATCAGCTCAATAAGGATTCTAACAAGTCCAAAATCGTAAAAATCCAATCACAGGATCCAGAGATCAGAATAAATTTGTATTACTATAAATAGTTTATAATTTTTTAATAAATTATAAAACTTTTATAGTAACATATGCCGGTATTTATTCTAATCTTAGGATCCAGTAATTAGATTTTAATAATTTTGGCTTATTACATTTGGGCACATTACCAAAAATGGGCAATGCAGATTGCACCTTTTATAGTAAAGAAGTATAGATCAGATGATTCCAGATATTTCAGTCGCATGATATCACATGCTATTCAGCCAATAAATTAACAAATTTTTAGACTTTGAGAAAATTAAAAAAAAATCGAAAAGGAAAATTAAAATAAATTGAACAAAAAAAAAAGAACAAAAAGCACCAACCAAAAAGAATTAAAATAATGCTTTAGACCATGTTATAAAGTATACATGTCTTTATTAATATTTATTTATTAGTCATTATTACTTAGATTACATAGATCTCTTGTGATATCAAATCTTTCTTAACAAAACAAATTAGAATTCTATTCAAATGTGAAACTGACATTAGCACTAACCAAGATTTTAATATCACTAGCTTCACAGCAATTATATCCTGGTTTTCGATTTTCAAACAAATATTCATAAAACTTGCTACCAATTAGGCCTCTGCATAAGACAGGTAGAGCCAAGTAGTATCTGTACTCTAATCCTACCTATTTGTGTAATGATTCTTAACATTCATGCCCTAACCCTACCCTAAATTTTTAAATTAAATACTTTGACAGGACCCCGAAATATACATAAATAGGTCAGGTTAATTATAGGGTTACTAAAAAAGTAAAGATCTGCAGAAAAACCTTCAAAAATAAGCAAAAATATTACTATAAATAGAAAAGATCTGCATAAAAACCTCAAAAATAAGCAAACTCATACCTGACCTATCTATGTATATTTCGGGGTCCTACTTTGACCTCATATGAGCCAAGGGTATCTATAACTTACTAGTGGGCCTGTATTAAGTATTAATTACAAAAACATATCGTCTAATTTAAAAATTTCAACAGCAGAAGATGCCATCAGAAATCGAATTACAGAGTCTGATACAGAATTTATGCTGGTAGTTGTTATTTATTTGAAATTGTAATCACTTCGAAAATAATGATTCAAATTTCTGTTTTAAAACTCTGAATTAAAAATTCACATGTCTGGTAATAAAATTTTAAAAAGTACTTTTGGCAAATGTTATATTTTTTTATATTAATGCCAATAGAATTCTAAACTTCTTATGATCAAAATTTTGAAGACTTTGATTGCTTGAGTGATCATCGCTTTATAATCAATCAATTGCATTATTCAAGCAATCAAAATCATAATAAATTAAATAAATAATTATTGGAATGTTTATGTAGTATCAAATATAAATTAAATTGAAAGAACTCTCTCCTGTACATCATCAAAAATCGGAAATAAACAAACAGTAGAGATAAAACACAAAACTCGTACTACAAGCCTAACTGTTACAGTGATATTTGGGCCTTGCCCACCTCATACAACATAAACTCTAACTATATTAAGGAAAAGGAATTACTCCGCAGCCTTCGCAATACCAACTTCCTTCA
This sequence comes from Gigaspora rosea, assembly GCA_003550325.1. Lineage (NCBI taxonomy): Eukaryota > Fungi > Glomeromycota > Glomeromycetes > Diversisporales > Gigasporaceae > Gigaspora > Gigaspora rosea. The sequence continues at coordinate 26,789 of QKWP01000598.1, forward strand.
AAAACCTGTTGCCGACTATGTCGGCAACAACACCACTACATGAACCTGTCAACAACGACACAAGAGAAAACCGGATACCAATGGAAACCGATATAGAAGACGACCAATACTCCAACGAACAACCTAACAAAAAAAATTGTAACCGTCATACCACCCACTCGATAGAAACTTCCAATAACCTATACGCGACTTTACTCTCAGACCCATCACTCGAAAAAATTCACCCAGAAAGTGGCAATCCCAGTTTACCCCCATCAATCCCAGAAATGACGTCACATGACGATCACTCATCAAAACAACCCACTTTAGTCAAACCCCCAACCCAGAACCCGATCCCACCACCCCAATTTGTACTCCAACAAAATATTCCCACGCAGAATGATTCCGACACCTCAAAACAACCCATTCTAGTCAAGCCCCCGACCCAGGACCTGATCCCACCATCCCAAATTGTATCCCAACAAAATACTCCCACGCAGGTTGAATCCGGCACCTCCAATACTATGGAAATCGACTTAGATCAGGACCCCGACCTCGGAAAGGACACCTCATCAACCGGAACCATTACAGAATCTGAAGATATCCCAAAAACCTATAGTCAAGTACTCATAGGACCGGGCACCTCTACCACCACCCGACGCATCCAACACCCTGATCTCATTAGAACTATCAAAACTTGGACCGAATCGATCCGGCTTACTTTATCTGACATGAAGACAGATCTCTTCGATCAAAACCTTTGGACCAAAGACAAGATCATCGAGGCCTTTGCAACGCCCCCACTCCTTGAACAACTTATTAAACATAAACTGCAAACCAAACCAACCTTAGAAACTATCCCTCCTGCCATAGAAGCTAAACTATTCCACAAAGACCGGGCCTTTTTCCGGACCTTTACCAGGCGACACGACACCCGTCCCCCACATCAACGGCAATTCATCACCCTGCTGAATGATGCTACAGAAAAATTTAGAAAACAAAACGAAGCTTACGTTATTAACAAAATCAACCGAGACCAAATCTTTGACCTACTCAGAAAGAAACTAGCAATTGACTTCTGGACAAACGAGGAATTCACCAACTTAGACCCATATGAAATTGCCCGTTACACACTATATCTAGCGGGCTTCGCAAAAATCAAAATCTGTCTAGAATTCGATGCCCTACGAAAATTAATAGCCAACATCAAAACGAATTTGCTACAAAAATTGCCAGACACACCTGACGGGATGGACAAACAACTCAAAGATGCTCTACCTTTCTCACTTCCACTTGAAGACCGTAGACAAATTCGAGCTGTCGCTATTACCTTACACCAAGCCTTCACCTTCGACCTCCTCCCCGAAACATACATCGCTGATAACAGGACTTCCCTACCAGCACACCCAGCCGACCTGAATGAAGCAACCAAAAGCATCTTTCCAATCACTACACAAGATGAACTAAAAAAGTTAGGACAACACAAACGGAGTCTTCAGGAGTACTACATTTTTAGTCGTATACCCTCTACATACTTCGCCCTACCGCCGAAAAAACCTCCCTTACCACTAACCCCCCAAGACCTCACCCCTCAATTACAAAGGCTATTTCCTTTCTACCCTACAAGTGGTGACCACTTCCGAGAAAATGTTAGACGCCTAAGGGCGGTATACACTTTCCACACCCTACCTAATGACTACTTAATTAGCAAAAAAAGACTACCGGCGAACCCGGAACAACTCGGCCTAAAGGAATTCTCCTATCCTATCAATAATATGGAAACTCTACTAAACTTCTTCCAAATACTTCCTAAATTCTATGCGAGACCAGACCCTCTTCCAAAAGCTTACGTCTCTTTTAATTACTCTGAAAAACCGGACCTCCCACTTGACCCAACCCAGGTGACAAAAGTAAACTTGACGCTACCTATTAAAACGCCGAAAGAGCTGACAATTGCTGCCCGAGCCTTGAGACAACATTACTTCTTCCAATCGATCCCCAGTGAATGGATCGAAATACCTCCCCCGGAAGTCTCCTCAGATAACCTTCCCAAACTACCATTCAACAACGAACAAATTAACAAACACATAAAAGAAAGGGTCACCTCCCCTTCCATAACCTTTCCTATTACTAAACAACCCGATGTCCCAAAGGCAATTGAACTTCTGAGAGAGTTCTTCACTTTTGACTTCCTCCCGGACATACTATTCAACGTCCCCACTTTAACTCCTCCAAGTTGGAACCTCTTTGGAAAGCACCCCCCACCGACAGAAGACATCGACATGACTCCATCAGAGTCAAACGAAAACAACTCTACCCTTATCAATGAGTGATCAACTAACACCACAATCTCAGAACACTCCTACCCATTTACAAATACCAACACCAAACCAAAACGACTTGCACAACTTCAAAGAAAAAATAAACATAGCCACCCATAACATTAGAGGAATTAATAATCTTACTAAATTCCATCTCTGGATAGACTTCTGCTTACAAGAAAAACTACATATTGTTAGCCTTACGGAAACCAAATTAAAAGACAACCCCAACGCTACTACCAACCCACACTACAAAATCTTTACCTCCAACTACCATCCCACTTCAACACAAAGTAGAGAAACCAGTTTGGGCACGGCAATACTCGTCCATAATACTATACAACCTTATATACACGACATAAATACTCTCCCGGGTACAGCTATATACATTGACTTCTTCTTCCCTGGCAATAAAACTCGGGTCATATCAATATACCTACCTTCCAATAACAACGAACTGTCCACTCGTACACAAAAACAAGTATCACTCTGGACCGTGGAAGCTAAAAAGAGAAATTGGCATATTCTCCTTTTGGGAGACTTCAACGCCAACCCTGATACCCACAAAAAGAATAAACTACCGCTCTTCTCTGATCTGTTTTCAAACAACCTCACTAGTCTATTAAACTTTCACAAAATTTTAGAACCAACCTGGCAAGGTCGGGGCCTTAACTCCCAAATCGACGATATCTGGACCTCATCCCGAATCCTTCTAGACTTCGACCCTCCACAATTGACTGACCCAACAGGCATATCCGATAGCGACCATAAAATACTGACCACAACCTGGTACACAAACTTCACCCCAACAGTACCTCGAAACAAAAAGAAGAAGCGGAAAACCTTCTGCTATAAAAAGGCAACGACCGAAGACTGGGAAAATTTCCGTAACAAGACATCTACTCTACTAAGAAATGCCAATTTCATACCTAACATAACCAATCCTGACCAACTAAACAAAAGCTGGAATTTGTGGTCAAATGCAATTCAACAAGCGGCAAATCGTCACATCCCCAAGACCATTATTACTACAAAAACCTTTCACTCTCTCTCCCTAAAGGCTACAAAACTACATAACGCATTAAAACACATAAACAAATGCATTCACTCCATTACAATCTTTGCTAAACCTAATCCCCCTCCAGATGTACTACACCCACTTTCGACCATTAACAAACACCTGACTAAGGCCTTACAATTGGCACAACTTCCTCCTTTCTCCCTAACTCCCCTAGCTTTATCCGCCTTACCCCTCAACTCCCAAGACACCTACTACGCAGCAACTCTCAAACACATCAAAGAAACTAAATCGACTATATGGAAAAGTAGAAATGCCGAAGTATACCTACAGCAATCAGAAAAAATCAAATTCTACACCAACCGTCGCTATAATGACTTTAAAGATAATACTAGTAGAATGATAAACAGTATTCTAAAAAAAGGGAAAGATCATATTAGTTTTGACAAAATCGTCACTCCGGACTCTGTAATTACGGACCCATCAGAAATAAAAGACGCTACACGAACACATTTCAAAAACTGGACAAAACATAACCCGATGAACGAAGAATACTGGGAAGAATGGAAACCCCATTACGCACCGAAAAAAGAAATCCGCCCGATGATATATGAAAACCTATTACTACCGCTCACAATAGAGGAACTCAATGACGTCATCACAAAAGCGCCAGAACATAAAGCCACTGGACCAAATGGCATATCAAATGAATTGCTCAAGCATCTTTCACCTTCCGCTTTAGAACAACTACTAAAAATCTTCAACGCATGTATACGGTTAGAGGAAGTCCCACAAGCCTGGCTAATGTCTAACATTTGGGCCATACCAAAGAAAGCACACTACAATTTTGATCTTAAAACCACTCGACCTATAACCCTAATCGATCACTCAAGAAAGATATTCACAAAACTCCTCACCAACAAACTTTCCGACACACTTTCGCGATACCAGGTTCTCTCGCCACTGAACTATGCAGCTCTACCCTTCCAGTGTACCACCCAACCAATCACTCAACTCTCTTCAATTATCGAAATTGCCACTACTCAAAAACAAGAACTTTGGCTCTTATTACAGGACATGTCAAAAGCCTTTGACTCAATCCATATTCCTACCCTTAGGAAAGCCATGGAAAGGATCAAACTACCCACACCCTTTATAAATTTATTAACCTTTACACTTTCTAACCGCTCCAACCAAGTACTAACTAGCCTTGGTCATACTAACCCCTACGCCGTAGAGGACGGAATAGACCAAGGGGAAACGATCTCTCCAATCCTCTGGATCATTTACTATGACCCACTCATAACCCGTATCTCTACTGAACATACCGGATTCAAACGAACCCTCACCACAACTACCCAATCTAAAGAAATATACACATCCATAATGGCCTACATGGACGACTCCATCTGGATCGCCCCAGACAAAACAGCTCTAGAAAATATCCTCACCACTGCTAACTCCTTTTACAAGCTAACAAACATAACCGTCAACCCCTCGAAATCGATCCTAACGACGAATTCCAAATCAAACGATAAAACAATAATATTTGACAACCAACCTATCTCAGCAATCCCTAACTCAAAACCGTTCAAATATCTCGGCGCATGGTTTTCACTCAATCCCAACCCTTCTTCATCTCAAAAAATCATCATGGCAGAATTCAAACAATGTATCGAAATGATGAAAAGAGCAATCATCACAGAAAAACAAGCCATCTACCTAATCAACAACGTACTGACCCCAAGACTCGAATATAGATTGCACAGTTCCTTTCTTACCCCTAACCAATTAACCATCCTGACCAACTGCAGCACCAACCTGGTCAAATCCAAAGCAAAGCTATCAAGAGGAGTACCCAACTCCTTCCTCTTCCACCCGAACATCTACGGCCTAAAAAACATTTCTATGCATCAACCAACCATACTAGCGAAGAACCTCCTAAAAAATATTAATCACCCCCAATTTGAGAACTCTTTCCTCAAAATCAGACTACAGGACCTACAGGACTCGACTAAAACACACTCACACATCTTTCACGAGACACCACTCTTCCCTAGAAACCAACTTTATACGCACACCGCTCAATCAATCCTGGCAATTCACGCCACCGATATTCAATTTATCCGCAACATTACAACCGACTGGCCAAAACCATTACCGAGGAATGGCACACCAATCAACGATATAATAATACACCACCCGAAATCCCACCATTTAAAAGAAAAGTTAAACCATCATGACATCAGATATATTGAACAATTTCTAAACTTTAACAACACAGAACTCCTTAACTGGCAGAATTTCCATCACAACATTGGAAAAATACCACCAGGAAGAACCCCTCAGTGGTTCACCGAAATCCAAGATCTCATCTCTAACAACTCTAATCCCACAACACAATACATAAACCCGAACCCCTTTACCTTAACAAAATGGGGACCGGGAAAAACCCCATGGGTAATTACTTCTGACCTAACGATTGGGAAAATTAGCCGTACTACAAATCAATCCGCCCATATTCGTCACTACACAAAAAGCAATAACAATAGGGCAACCCCCTGCCCAGGTTGCGAATTAAAAGACCCAACCCTCAAAACGAAAAACTGTTACTTCACGCGTAACCAAAACTTAGTATACACAATACGAGTATCTTCTTGTAAAATCATTCACACAGACCTCAACGATATAAAATCAGCACTTACCACCAAACCCACACAGAACCCGTCTCGAAATCCTAACGACACCCACAAACACATCAGCCACAACATAACGAAACGCACACGCCCACTTACTGCCTTTTCAGACTTCCCAATGGAAACATGGGAAAAACTAACTAAACTTAACAACAAATCCCAACGAACAGAAATCTACATCTTTACTACAACGCACGATAAGGATACTAATCAACCACTCGCAATATGCTCATTCCGAGATTCACTGACCACCTGGGGCTGCACAAACAAACACTGGCCCAGTACTGAAAACGCAGCACTTACCCTATTCGCCTTTATATCTACAAGTTTCTTCCCCGGAACCAACATCTCAGTTTCCTCCAACAACCGTAAATTCATAACCCTAATAGAACAGGCATATAACAATCCACCCTACCGGCTTCTATTCCTAGAAAAAAACCAATATGCTCTAACGCTAATTACCATTAGAGCAATTGTCTCGAATTTAAAACTAGAATTCCAATTTGACCGAGATTTATCCCGTCCTCAGAAAATAGACAACTTCTTAAAATTGGACATTACTCCTCAACATTACCTTCACAATAAATACATTCCTACCCTCTACAACATACCGTGCACCTACAACCTTAAAATAATTTTAAAAGACACCACGAGTCTTACTAATCACGCACAATGGATAAACCAAAACAGAATTAGATACTGGGTTCACAACTACCCAGACATTCAAATTCGAGCTACCCTATCATACCTATCCTTCGAAGAAAAACCACTATCACTATCTACTAATCCAACTTTCTCCCAACTAAAGAATTTTAAAGTTAAATTGCTAGCTAACGAACTCCCTACATTCGAAACACTTCACTATCGAAACCCAACAAAACATCAAGACTTCAGATGCCCACGATGCCGCTCTGCCCCAGAAACAATCGCACATCTAATTTCTTGCCTCTCTAACTCTTCCACTCTAACCTCACTCCTTAAAGATATTATCAAAACCTTGGCCACCGAACTCGAACTAAATCTATACCAACCAACAGACTTCATTGCCGCCTTCAAAAACCTCCATGTGAATAGAAACCTACCTCTTGGATTCATCACAACTGCCACCCTGGCACCATTCATAAGACGTCAAGACAGACTCAAATACGCACCTGCCTTACACCACCTAATAACAAAAATGATCTACCACGAAATTTGGCTGCCCTCTAGGCAACACCGACATGATGTAACAATTCTTCCAATGCCCCCTCCTCTAGATAGACAACTTCACTTCCATAATGAGACTAGCATACCCCACATACCCATTAACAATTACATAGACAAATACATCGCCCGTGGGCGATCCTTCTTATATTCTTTCGAAGACTGAGGTCTAGCGATCTTAGCACAGCTTAGGTCGAGAGTAAATCAGCTCTTACCCCTATTTCCCTAAAATTCTCTTTTGATGTATACGATGTATAATCCTATAAATTGAATTAATAAAGAATTAGAGGATAGACCTCGTTGTATAAAAAAAAAAAAAAAATATATAAATTAAATTGATTAATCATTAATTCTAACAATTTCTTAATACTTTTACTTAAAAATTGGTATTTAGAGGAAATATATGCAGTAATTACATAGTTGCATCACTGATGTTATTATAAGCATAAGTTACATTATTAGCGATTGGTTAACTAAATTCAGAAATTTTGACCAATTATCATCCAATTAGCCCAATTAATAATGCAAAAACTACTTTTAATTTTATTAAGCAAATATTAAAAGCAATTAAAACGTAAAATTAAAATGTTAGTCACGTAATTATAAATCCTATCCAAACTTAGCTAACACTTCTAGCACTTTTCTAGCCAATTTTGTTGGCACATTAATACAGTTATTGTACTTGAATCTAAGGAAGTGCGTTTATTATCAATAATATGATCAGCACAACTAAACATCTGCTCAGATACAACACTTGTTGCTAGTATAGCTAAAATATCCCAGGCCATTGCAGATAAATTTGAAAATCGATTTTTATTAAGCTTCCACCATTCAAGAACATTAGTGGTCTTATCAACAATATTTTTATCAAGATACTATTTGACTTCCTGAAGTGAATCAGGTTGACTAGTTTGGGCTTTCTTAGAATATTTGAAAAAATCATCAAGTTGACTTTCGAATAATGATACAATACTACTATTTCTACTATTTGTTACATGATATTCAATTTCTGATACATCTAATGAAAAGTAATTCAATGGAAAGTAATATACAAGATAAAGATCTTTAAATCTAAATTGTTAAAAATGTTAATAAGATAAATTTAAATTTATATTAAATTATATTGTATTCAGATATCTTGTACTTTATTATCAACATTGTCTATTTCTTGCTTTTTTTTTACGGTAATAAAATAAAATAAACTGTATCTTATAATGGGGATCAAGAATGCATGTATAATAGATTATAGTTTTCCCAATATTTATTAAATTTTTCTATCATGGGTTGGTAAGTATCACGAACAAAGTCATTCAAATAGAATAATATCTTAAAAAGATGAGTACGAATACTTAAAATAGAGGTAAGCATATTGTTAATTGTCAGATAGAAAGTAGCAGATGCTTTTAAGATACCTGATTTTTTATTAAAATATGATATATAATTAGAATAAATTAAATTACTAGACTATATTTTGTTCTTCAAATATAAATTTAAATATACAAATTTAAAAAATACATTATATACAAATTTTTTTGATCGCATTAGTAGTTAATTAAAATAATCTATATTTATAACTATCCCTTCATGTGTTAAGGAGTTGCAGGCAAATTTGCCTGCAAAAAGTTATATAAAATTTTTAAAAAAATTTTTTTATTAAACTTTGTTTAATTTTTTAATATAGTATACTTTTAGATTTATATTTTGTTTTTGAATGATAAATTTTTATAAATAACTATATTTTATATAAATTTATACAAAGTTAAAATTATCTATTGTTATAAAATTGAGAACATAATTTAAGTTTTAAATTTTAAAAAATTTTTTTAAATAAATTTAGTCCACTAAATTATCATTATAATTATTATTAAGTTTACTAAATATAAAAAAATTAATATTTTTCAAAAAAAAATTGGTTAAAGTTGGTTTAATATATTATATTTATGTATATTAATATTATTATTCTATTAAAAATCTTAAATATTGAATAACTTTTGATTTACTAATCCGTTTTGAATGATTTAACTACCAAACTGATCGTCTCAGTGAGACAATTCTAATGAATCCAAAATCGTTAAAATCTAATTACAGGATCCTAATATCAATAAAGATTTGTAACATAAATAAACTATCATCGATCTTAGGATCCTGTAATCAAATTTTAGCAATTTTAGGTTCATTAGAATCATCTCATTTAGACGATCATTTTGTTAGTTAAATTATCCAAAACGGTTCAGTAGATCAAAAGTTATTCACTGTTGAAAATTTTAAAATTTTTGATATAATTTTATATATAGACAAAAATATAATTTTTAGTTGTAAAAATTTTTAATATGACAAATTTAAAATTATATTTTGCCAAAGTATTGTATAAAGCTAACTGAATTATTTTAAATATTTTTTAGGGGGCTCTTTCATATCTACTTTTTTAGCAATTATGCAAAAACTAAAATTTGCAGGCAAATTTGCCTGCATAACACATGAAGAGATAACTAAATTTCATAACTTACACTCATAAGACAGTACAAAGAATTTCAGCACTTCTCCACTTTTCCTCATTAGGTATGTTGAAAAAAGGTTTGTCTCGATTTTTCATTCTAATAATTATACCCTTCATTTTTATTGCTGATTGCAGCATGATGAATGTAGAGTTCCACCTCTTCTCGCAATTTAAAGGTGTGATTATAGCTTTGACGTACTTATATATACAAATATCTAAAAACATTTGATGTTGTCTTGGTTAGTGATGCCACCGAAATTGATTTTTGAAAAAGGCCTATTTCGTCTTTATTAGAGAAAATTAAAATTTTTTATAAGGAAGAGCAAATAAAATTATATAGATATGTTCCTTATAATTTCGTCTATTCAAAAAAAGTATCAAATAATTTCGTCTTTCAAGTAAAATAGGTCAAAAACAATTTCGTCTTCAAATTTTAATTTTGGGTTTTAGAACCCAAAATGCTTTCGTCCTCATGTATAGTCTTGGTATTGTATGTATTGCCCTAATACAGCTACGAATTTATAAAAATTTTATTAGATTATTATCTAAAATTAATTAAATATATAAAATAAATACCTTTACAATCAACTCAGAAAATTTTTTTAATTCATCTTTCACAATAAGGTTCAGAATATAAGCAAGATAGTGATTATGAAAAGTTCTTTTCTGATGGTAATTAAATTCTGCGAAGCAGAATCAATTAATTTTCGAATTGTAGTATCATTCGAACTTGCATTGTCGAGAGTAATAGTTGGCAACTATAAATATATAATATTATTAATTTATATCAAATGATTTTAAAATCAAGACATAATTATATATTTTTGTGGTAATTAAGTATTTGTTGGTTACAGGCTTAATACAATTTGCGATATTGGTGCTAGTATGAGGATAGGGGATTAGCCGGAATGATATTAAAAGAGATACAAGGTTCCATTTTTTATCCAAAAAATGAGCAGTGATTGCCAAATAACCTAGTTGCTGAAGAGACATTCACACATTACATGTAAGAGAGATTCTGCCTTCGGCATTTTGAAGAAATGTTCTTATTAAGTTTTTCTTTTTGTTATATCCTTTCATAATATCTTGCTTTATGGTATCAGTACTCATAGAAAAGCAAGATAAAACTGAACTTAAAAATTTACAAAAGCTAGCTTTTTCAATAAATTAAAAACATAGTTCATCCCAAATTATCATATCCACTAGGTTCTTTCGATTCAGGTTTTGCGTACATTGGTATTTGGTTAAAACAAGAAAATTTAAGTTGTTTGACCATTTGATAGTTCATTACATAAGTCATTTCTTTTATATTTAGTACAAGATTTGAGGTGGCGCCAGAAATATGATGTTCCAGTGCCTTTTTTATGGACTAAAAGACTTCTGCAATAATCACATTTTGCCTTTGATTCTTTTGATAATAAGATAAAGTGTTTCTAAACTGCTAAAACATTTTTTGAAGAAGTTGTTAAACCCGTGGCATTGGTAGTGTTGTTAGCAACAGGGGAGACCAATATAAGCAACGAAGTCGCAGAGTCAGTAGAGATACATTTTGAATGTTTATTGTATGACAGTTTTTATTTGACAAAAACATCATATGGGCTGATTTAAGTAATTTATAAGTAGAGCTTATTTTTTTAAAAAGTTTAAACCAAAATAACTTCTAATCTACTGGGTTGTTTTAAATGATTTTACTACCAAAATGTTCGTCTCTTTGAGACAATTCCAACGAGCCCAAAATTATAAAAATCCAATCACAGGAACACAAGATAATGCACTGTCAAATAGTAACGCACCTAGGAGATGGAGTTGATTGGTTAGTTCTATGTCTAACCAATCAACCCAACCCCTAGGTGCGTCACTATTTGATAGCACATTATCTTGCGATTTTGTAATTGCTTTTTAATGATTTTGGACTCGTTGGAATCATCTCAAAAAGGTAAACATTTTGGTAGTAAAATCATTTAAAACAGACCAGTAGATCAGAAGTTATTTAGCCTTAAAGTTTCAATAAAATAAGCTCTACTTATAAATTACTTAAATCAGCCCATATATGTTATATACTAATTAGTAAAACTTAATTTACATAAAAGCTTAATTAAAATTGGCCTATTTCTTTTGCTTACAATAAATTTTTTTCTTTTTTTTTTATTGTATTTTAGTTTTTTTTACATATACTGTATATTCGTTTATTAGGTTAATTTGCAATCTATGCTTTCGATTACAACCTCTTTACTAGTTATACGATATTTTTTTTAAGAAAAAAATTATCACCTTTTTCCTTTTATATGCGAAGTCAAGATCTACTCTAACCGATCTATTTTCTGTGTAAAATTTTAGCCAACCAAAGGTTAAGTTTCACGCTCATGTGATTTTTGTAGTACAATGACAGGTACTCTTCAATATCTAGGGCTGGGTAATAATAAGATTCAAGCCCTATTAGAGTACTAATATTCAAGCTCATGCAGGCCCTATTTTCTTTTAAGGGTTTATAATTTAATACCCTGGCCTAGTGTTCTGCAAACCCGATCCGAGATCCGGATCCGATCCAGATCCGTACTCGTCCAGATCCCAAAAATCAAGATTTGGATTTGGTCTGTCGAATTCAGATCCATAATAAATATCCGAAAAGATCCGATCTGCAATATGTAAAGATCCAGTCAGGATTCGGATCCGTGTATATCCGTATATTTAAACACTAATCCGAATCTATACTTGGACCCGATTTGAAATTTCGGATCAGATTCGGATCTTTAAAAATATCTGTCTGATCCGATTCGTGCGGAACACTACCCTGGCCTGTCTATTATAGCACTATCCTAAGAGTACCTATGGGTAGCTCAGGCCCATGCAGAGGCCTACTACCAATAAGTACACAAGGCTATAAGTGTACACCCACTCTAAGTTATTAACAATTGAAAATTAATTTTTAATTGTTAATAACTTTTGATCTACTAGACCAATATCGATAATTTAATTACCAAAATAATCAGCTCAATAGAGAATTTTAAAAAGCCCAAAATTGTAAAAATCCAATCACAGGATCCAGAAATCAGAATAAATGTATGTACTATAAATGGTTTATAATTTTTTAATAAATTATAAAACTTTTAAGTAACATATATCTATTCTGATCTTAGAATCCAGTAATTAGTTTTAATAATTTTGGCTTACTACAGTCAGGCATATTACCAAAAATGGGTAATACAGATTACACCTTTTATAGGAGATGGCTAAAGCCAGATGTGTTTATATGTTTTTGATTATTTAATTAAAATTAGAGTAAGGGTTAGTTAGGGGTTAGGGTTAGGCTTACCTTATAAGTAAAATTGTCATCCTGACATTTTTTATTAATGCTTCTAGACAGGTTTAGACACTCATTTCTTTTATTTTCAGCAGTTTCACTTTTTTTCTTTGTTTTTGTCTCATCGGGCTGATCTGTAAAGATCAAATGTTACGATTTAATTGGCTTTCTATCACGTGAATACACCTGGTTTTAGATGACACCTTTTTATAGTAAAAAAGTGTAGATCAGATGATTTCAGATATTTCAGTCACATGATATTACATGCTATTCGACCAATTAAATTTTTTTAGACTTTGAGAAAATCAAAAAAAAAATCAAAAAGAAAAATTGAAAAAAAATTGAACAAAAAAAATGTGAACAAAAAGCATCAACCAAAAAGAATTAAAATAATGCTTTAGACCATATTATAAAGTATACACATCTTTATTAATATTTATTTATTAGTTGTCATTGTTTAGATTACATAAATTCTCTTGCAATATCAAACCTTTCTTAACCAAACCAAATAGAATTCTATTCAAATGTAATAACCTGACATTAGCACTAACCAAGATATTAAATATCCCTAGCTTCATAGCAATCATATTCTGGTTTTCGATTTTCAAACAAATATCTATGAATTTTGCTACCAATAAGAACACAAGGCTATAAATGAATATAGTCCTCTATAAGTGTATACACACTCTAGGTGCATACTTTATATAAGTGTAAACCTACTCTCCTAAATGCATACTCAAGTTTTAGCCCAAATGATATATGATCTCTATAAATGCACTTTTTCTTACTGTTCTTTAAGTGCATATTATTAAAGTTTGGTCCCAAAAGCATGTACTCAGAGAGGTTCGCTATGTTCAAGACAACTAGTAATAACCTATACTAGTGCGATTCTTAGCTATAGGATTTAGAAAAAAAAGAGACGTTAAACCATTGGAAAATAAAAAAAAACTAATATATATAAAAAAGAAACCAGATTTAAGTTATTTAATTCGTTTAAGTATTGTCCAAAAAAAATGATCAATACGAGATTTTTGAACCCTAATACAAACTCAAACTGTGAGTACTAACTCAAAAACATAACATTTAGAACTGTAGAATATTAACTGAAAATTTATAAAAAAGAAAAAAAAGAACCAAGAAATGAAATTAAAATGGCTATGAAATATCAAATTTAACCTTTTTTCAGATCTCATTTATTTCTGTACAGAAGGCTAATCTCAACTTTATCAGCTATAATTATAAAACTATAGATAGTTTACTTTTCATGTATCTAGTTAAAAATTGTATACATATGCTGTAAAAGCTATGAAAGATTAAAGTTTTTAGCCGAAAAGTATGATTATGAACCAGTCAAATTTTAATGGAACGATCTAAAATTGATTTTTATTTTTGGTAATATGCCTAACTGTACTAAAATTCTCTTATTGAGAGGATCATTTGGTAGTTAAATCATTAAATTTGATTCAATAAATTAATAGTTATTAATCATTAAATATTGTTAATAAATCTATAATTTTGGTTAAAATAACTTTGTAACTTTGGTCAGAATTATAAAATTTTGGCCAAAATTATACCTAATACTTCAGCTGACCCTCTTACCCTTCCTTAAATCAGCTGATTTCTGGAAGCCCCCTAAATGCACATTGTGGGCTTGTTCCTACGAATTGCATTTATAAAGGTTTGACTATATTATGTGTGTGTATAGAATGAAATAAGTGTATATATCTCATACTGTTCTTAAGTAATAGTATAATATAAAACAGGGGAAAAAAAAGAAGAAAAAAAGGAAAATGAATGCACAGATTTGTGTAAAGGTATAAACTAGACATACAAATACTATACAAATGCATATGTTTATCATAGTATGAGTGAGACAGATATGAACATTGCACACCATCAGCAAATATTTCAGACAGATAATAATCGATATATAGCAACAAATCGATATATAACGTTTAGAATATAGTGATATATATCAATATTCTGGTTATAAATCGATACTTATCAAAAATCAATATATATCGAAAATAGATTATAAGGGCAGTGTCATTAATCACCTGATTATTTTTTATCAGAGGCCTACCCCCCCTCTTTCTTAATATATAAATAGTCAGGTTCTTATATATAATTTCAACTTTTTTTACCTCTCTCCCCCCTAAAAAATCACCTGATTTGTGTTACTCCCCTAATTGATATGTAACCATTGATCAATTATTATCGAATTTATATAAATTGATAATTATTGTGACAGATTAAAATGAAATCAGATTAAAATAAAATTTTTCTATTTTTTAACAAAATTTTAAAATTTTTTAGAAGATATTTTTGGGGGTTTTTTAGCATTAGGGTTAGGGTTTAGGATTAGGGTTATTAATAAATGAGTATATGTGGGTTTTATAAGTTTTAAAGGTGAGCAAGAGAGGTTACCAGTTTCATTTTAATCTGATTTCATTTTAATCTGTGACAATTATTAATTAATTGTTAAAAATCGATACTTAGCACATAGAATATATTAAGATTTTTAACAATCAACTACTAAATTATTATCATTAAGATTCTTAACAATTAACTGCTAAATTATAATCATTAAGATTCTTAACAATTAACTACAAATTATAATTATTAAAATTCTTAATGATCAACTACTAGATTATAATCGTTAAGATTTTTAACGATTAATTACTATATCACAGTTTATTAAAAAAAAATATATCATATACCAAATACTAATTCCACTATACTATATTAAGAAATTGCTATAAATTTCTAATTATTTTTATTTTATTATTACAATATTTATTTATTTTTTATTTTTTTTTTTTACCTTAAGCAGCTACACTAATACTTTATTAAGATACTTGTATTTACTATTGTACCAACAATTGTATCTACATAGCACTACCTAATAACTAAGTTTAGCATCATCCGGCCATCCAGTCGGTACCTAAGTACCTGGATACCTAAATGCACCTACCGCACTGTTCCGATACCATATGGTATTAGAACAGATAGCTTATCTAGCTACTTAAAGCCAAAATAAAAAGGTCAAAGGTCTTCCCCTTTTTACGACAAGCTAGAAATTACCTTCCTATCTTCTCTTTTCCTTTAACATTTCAAGAAGGCTTGTCAACATTACTAACTTCCTTTAATCTTCCTTACCTAGCCTCTAGGACAAGGAATATTTCCTCCTAATCCATACGAACAATAGTTTTTTAAGAAAACAAAAGGAGATATAAAGGGGGTATTACTACAAAACCTACACGACATCCAAAATGAACAAAGTAAACAAAACAAAAAGAAACATAGACAAAAAAGACAAAGAAAAGAAAATAAAATTGACATCGTTCATAAGAACTAATTTTAAAAATTATATAGACTGTATAAAGCATATAGCTTTACCCAAGTACTATATTTACAAAAGTAAAGAAATGATAGAAAGATAACCGAGATACGCCATTTCGAAGGGATGCGTCAGAAGAAATTTCTTTTCGGTTCGGCTCCTACATGTCCAGTGTCCTTATCATTTATTGTTTGTTTTAGCCAATCTGAAACGCACTCCTGACTTAACCCAATTTGGTAGGCGTCATCCCAATCTGGGCAAAGTAAATATTGCTGATCTTTTAGAGGGGGTAAGCTAGATTTCTCACTTTTTGTCGAAATTTCGAAAAGTTCCAAGAAGTGACGAAAAGAAGCCCAAAAGGTACCAAATATTAGGGAGTTGGTAAGAGTTACGCTTAGCATAATAACACATCTCAAAACTAAACTCTAGGTCGTTGCCCACTACTTCTTTGCTTGGTAGTGTCAGACAGAGGCCCACTAACGGTGAGTGATAAACTCTAAGCTTGTTAGCAGGTAGTCTATGAACTTTATTTCTAAACGACAAGTGCCGCTCACTGCAGGCTTTGTTTGATAGAGCCAATTTACTATTTTATGTGTTAAATGGAAAGTTTTCGTAGGTCAGTGTTCTTGAAATTTTTGGTACGGGGGATCGTCGGAAAGAGTTTTGATTGACAATATTTATTTTAATATATAATAAAATATAAATTTATAATATAATTTTTTTTATTACAATATTAGGTATTATATTATATTATTAAAAAAAACTTGTCAAATTAGCAAATTAGCTTACCACAAGAATGCATACAACTGTACTAAACTTACCACAAAAATGCCAACAATTTCATTGCAAAAACACAATTACTTTACCACAATAACACTATTAAATTACTACAAGAATACCATTATTTTATTACAAGAACATGTACAAAAATACCATCAATTCACTACAAGAATACCATAATTTACTACAAGAATGCATACAAGCACACCACAAAAACGCCAGTACTTCACTACAAGAACACATACAAGAATACTATCAATTTGCTACAAAAATGATAATTCATACATACAAGCACAAGCACACTATTAATTACTACAAAAATACAATCAAATTACTACAAGAATGGCATCATTTTACATAACACAATGTCGAATTACCACAAGAACAGTATCACTTTACTGCAAAAATGCTTGCAAATCATACAAGAATGTCATTGAATCACAACAAGAATGGCGTCAAATTACTACAAAAATGCTATTACTTCACTACAAGAATGCCATCACTTTACTGCAAGAACTCTCATAAAATAACACAAGAACGCTGTCAAATCACAACAAAAATGGCGTCAAATTACCACAAAAACACTATCACTTTACTGCAAAAACACTGTTACTTCACCACAAGAATGCTAGCAAGAACGACATCAAATTACTACAAGCTGCCAAATTACTACAAGAACACCGTATAATCAAAGAATCAAAAAAGCATTAGAAAACTCACAAAATACTATACAAGATTAAAAAATATATTAGTGTCAGTTGTAACGAAGATAACAAAAAAAAAAGTAAAAAAAAAATACATATTTTTATACTTTATGTAGATTCATATAATCTACAAACTCTTTTCAGTATGTACTGTACATTCTAAAAATACAGCGAAAAAAATAATTAAAGACCAAAAAAGAAAAAATAAAATAAATATTAATTAATGGGTATCCATAAGCTGACTAAATTTAGTACAAAAAGCTTAATTTAGTACAGTTAAAAAACTGAAATTTAGAAAAAATTTGATTTACACATATATATATATATATAGAATTATTATATTTATCGTCATGGCGATGTATCGCTACCCTGATCAACCAATAAAAATTCAGGATCAGGTGTAACGTAAAATCGAAGCGATTACGATTTTTTTTCAAAAATCAGCCATAATGCTAAATTTTGCCTATGAAACCATCTTTTATACTCTAACAAAAAAAATTTCTTACGAAATTTTGGGTTAGAAACTCTTTGCTAAAACATATTATCCTGACCCTAACCTAACCCTTATCCTAAACTAACCCTTACCCAAACCCTAAACTAGCGAATTTATTTATTGGTTTGATTTCACATTACACCAGATCTTATAGGGTGCGATGTATTGCCTATGCAAAAAAATCAAAAATTCATATATATATAGATTTAAAAAAAATATATAATTATAAAAACTAAAATCTATAAATTTTTATAAAATTTTTGTTAATTTTAATAAATTTATTTTTACTATAATCAGAAAAGCTAGCTTTATAACTGGTTAAAATTTAATCTATATTGGCTTAGTAAAATTTTTTAATATTAATTGATTTTTACTCTCTTAAATTGAATTTACTATAAATTTACTATTAGTTTACTATTAATTTACTATAAATTTTATAAGTAAATTTAGCCATTTTTGGATTTGTATCACCTTATAAAAATCTAGTAATTTTATTTTAATAATTTTTTTTATACTTTTAAAATCAAATATAGATTAAAAATAATTTATATTTTTATTATTTTTATTATTATATTATAAATTTGTATTTTTAATTATTTTTTTTCTTACTGTACTAACTTTAGTACAGCAAATTTGGCAAAATATAAGTTTTGGTTAAAGTTAATTTATACAAAATTTTTATATGTAACTTATACTAAAATTTTGAATGAAAAAAATATTAGTACTAAAGTATATTTTAGCAAAGTTTTAAGTAAAAATTATTTTTTATTGTTGTAAAATAATTTTTTTAAACTGTACTAAATTTAGTACAAAGAGCTTACAGATACCCATTAATTAATAAATAAATAATTTAAAGAAAAAGACAATAAAAAAATAAATTAATAGTATCTATTTGCTGTACTAAATTTAGTATATTGTACTAAATTTAGTACAGTATTAAAAGTTAAATTTTAAAAAATTGGTAAATAACTTTATCTAATATATAATTCTATATTTACGTTTTATTTTGGTATATTTAAAAATCAACTTACTTACAAAAGTTATATTAAATTTTAAAAGAAAACTTGCTACTAAAAGTGCTATCAAAAAACACTAAATTATAAATAACAAAAAATTTATTTAATAAAATTTTGTTAAATTTTTAATCAATTTGTAGAGCTAATTTTTCTGATTCTAATAGTAGTAAAATCATTAAAATTGGTTTAGTATATAAAAAATTATAAGCAATTTAAATTTACTAATTTTTTACTATGTTTTTACTATGTTTTACTATATAAAATATATAAAAAGACTAACTATTTTTAGATGTATATCACTATTAAACAGGTTTATTTAAGCTATTTAAAAAATTATTATTTATTTTTTTTAATCAAACCAAAATCCAGATTGGATCCAAAACAATCTAAAAATTTATTTTTTTTTGAATTTTATTACAAGTTTTTGTATACTATAATTTTTTTAATACTGTATTAAATTTAGTTTTAGAACAATACAACAAGTTTAAGAATAAGCTATACAAATTTTTATTAATAAATATTGCTGAAATTGTACAAAAAGATAGTTCCAATATTCAAATATATTTTGGCAAAATTTGATTAAATTTGGTTAAATAATCAATTCAAAATTGTTTTTTTTGAATATACTAAATTTAGTACAATAGCCAAACGGATACCCAATAATAAAATAAAAATTAAAAAACATTAAAAAAAAATAATAAATTAAAAAAATTTTAAAATACTGTATAAAAAAAAAAGAATAAAATAATAAAAAATTAAATTAAAATAAAAATAATAAATAAAAATTAAAAAAAATAAAAAATCGAAAAAAAAAATTTAAAAAAAAAAGTTAAAAAAAGTTAAAAAAAAAGAACTGTAATAAATCATTAAGAATCTTAAGGGCAGTGTCATTAATTACCTGATTATTTTTTATCAGAGGCCTACCTCCTCTCCCTCTTCTTTAATATATATATAGTCAGGTTTTTATATATAATTTCAACTTTTTTTACTCCCTCCCCTCCTAAAAAATCATCTGATTTTTGTCACTCTCCTAATAATCTATTTTAGGATCATTAAGAATCTTAATGATCTAAAATAGATCATTAAGAATCTTAATAATCTATTTTAAGATCATTAAAATTCTTAATAATAAATAGATCTTTAAAATTCTTAACAATCTATTTTAGATCATTAAGATTCTTAATGATCTAAAATAGATCGTTAAGATTCTTTAAAATCATTAATATTCTTAATAATAAATAGATCATTAAGAATCTTAACGATTGTGCATATTAGTGTACAGAAATGTGATCATTAAAGAATTTTAATGATTGTGACATCAGTGCACGGAAATTATGATCATTAAAGAATCTTAATGATTGCACACAAAAATTATCGTTAAGAATTTTAACAATTGTGATGTTAGTGCATGAAAAAATATGATTATTAACGATTGTGATGATTGTGATATCAGTCACTAAAATTACAATCGTTAAGAATCTTAACGATTGTACATGTCAGTGCATGATTGTTAAGAATCTTAATGATATTAGTGCATGAAAATTATGACTATTAAGAATCTTAATAATTTTGCATGTTAGTGCACAGAAATGTGATCATTAAAAAATTTTAACGATTGTGACATCAGTGCACAGACATTATTATGATCATTAAGAATCTTAACGATTGTATACAAAAATTATTGTGAAGAGTTTTAACAATTGTAATGTCAGTATATGAAAAATTATGATCATTAACAATTGTGATGATCGTGATGTCAGTGCACTAAAATTACAATTGTTAAGAAACTTAACAATTGTGCATGTTAGTGCATAATCATTAAGAATCTTAACGATTATGCATGTTAGTACATGAAAATTATGATTGTTAAGAATCTTAACAATTGTACATGCTAGTACACAGAAATGTGATTGTTAAAGAATTTTAACAATTGTGACATTAGTGCATAAAAATTATGATCGTTAAGAATCTTAACGATTGCACACAAAAATTATCGTTAAGAATCTTAACAATTGTGATATCAGTGCATGAAAAATTATAATTATTAACGGTTGTGATTATTGTGACATTAGTGCACTAAAATTACAATCATTAAGAATCTTAACAATTGTGCATTATCAGTGCATAATTATTAAGAATCTTAATGATTGTATATGAAAATTATGATTGTTAAGAATCTTAACGATTGTGTATGTTAGAGCACATAAATGTGATCGTTAAAGAATATTAACAATTGTAACATTAGTGCATGAACATTATGATTGTTAAGAATCTTAACAATTGAGACATCAGTGCATGAAAAATTATGATTATTAATAATTGTGATGNTTAAGAATCTTAACAATTGAGACATCAGTGCATGAAAAATTATGATTATTAATAATTGTGATGATTGTAATGTCAGTGCACTAATTGTTAAGAATCTTAACAATAGTGCATATCAGCGCATAATTATTAAAAATCTTAACGATTGTGCATGTTAGTGCATGAAAATTATGATCGTTAAGAATCTTAATGATTGTACATGTTAGTGTACAAAAATGTAATCATTAAAGAATTTTACCGATTGTGACATTAGTGCACAGAAATTACAGTATAATCATTAAGAATCTTAACGATTGCACACAAAAATTATGATCATTAAGAATCTTAACAATTGTGATGTCAGTGTATGAAAAATTATGATCATTAAGAAATCTTAACGATTGTGATGATTGTAATGTCAGTGCGCTAAAATTATGATCATTAAGAACCTTAATAATTGTTTATATCAGTGCATGATCATTAAGAATTTTAATGATTGTGCACGGCAGTTATTGGGGTGAAACATCAACTAAGAAGTCAAAACTAAGTTAAATAACTATGGCATTTTTTATATCACAGATTTTTATGTTATACAAACAGCAATTAAATTTATTTAAATTTAGATTGTATATTTAACTGTAATTACAGTAAGTACATAATATTAATAATAATTGAAATTTCAAAGTAATTTAACTTATTATCGAGAAATTGAATTACTTTGGAACTTTCATAAATTGTTTATAAAATGCTAAAGAATAAAACTATATTTTCAAAATTTTTATCGATATATAAATTTTGTATATTTGTCTTATAGAATAAGTTAAATTTTGTTATAATAATTGAAATTTCAAAGCGATTCAACTTATTATCAAAAAATTGAATTATCTTGAAACTTTCACAAATTGTTTATAAAATGCTAAAGAATAAAACTATATTTTTAAAATTTTTATCGATATATAAATTTTGTATATTTGTCTTATAGAATAAGTTAAATTTTGTTAATTAAAATAAAACAAAAACTATCGAAACTATAAGTTAAAACTTATTTAGAGCTATTGCAAAAAATTAAATATAGAATCTTCGAAATGGTTCTAAAGAACATTTTTTGTTCAAAATAAACACAAAAAATAAATACAATACTCATGTGAATCTTTTAGAATATTGCTTTTTTTTATAATTAAAACAATATAAAATAATATTCAATTTATTAAATTAATTTTGCCAATAAAAATTTGATCATAGTAAATTGATCAATGTATCTAACATAGTTTTAATTTACATAGTTGATGTTCTACTATAGTTAGTTATAATCATTAATTAAGAATTTTAATGATTATGCATGTTAATACATGAAAATTATATGATAATTAAGATTAATAAACATTGATATATAGATATAATACTATGCACGATAGTGCACAAATTTCAATTTTTTGTATGATAAAGTGTATTAAATTTTTTGAATGATCAGTTTCCATGCAGTGATTATGAAACACATGTTTACTTGCATACAATTTCATATTTATACTGCATTTTTGTGTATTAAGTTTTCATAGAGGTAGTTTAAAGAGAGATAAAAATTAATTTAACTGAATACAAACTATAATGACAAACTACAACTAATATAAAGTATATTCATCAATTAAAATTCAACTCTGGTATATCAGTTCGGATTATTCTAATTTTTTTTGTAAACATGCATGCAATGCTTTTGAAAATATAAATATAGTATGGTCCGGAGCGAAAAGGTTCATACCTCAAAAATGAATTTAATTTTTGTACTTAAATAGCTTAATAAATTATAATTAAATGCTTCTAATTTTTTTATATAAAATAAAGTAGGTTATAATTTATCTTTTTGTATAATTTTTATTATAATAATATAGTTTTATTTTAACAATTCATTATATATAACTTTTTGAATTAAGTAAAAAAAAAAAAGTTTTTTTAGAAAAAAATCTATTTTAACCATTTTCGCAAACAGTATGCAGTTTTATAAGTTTGTATTACGCAAGTGCATTAGTGTGCATATAATAAACATACAGTTAAAATTTGGGCAAAATTGGATTACTAGTTGTTAAAAAATTGGTCATTAAAGTCAAGTAATTATATTTTTTTACTATATAAAATATATAAAAATTACTATTAAATTTATATAGTAAATTTTACAATTGATTTTTTAAGAAAGTTAGCATAAATAAAACTTTTTATTTTATCAAAAAAGTTATTAAAAATTTTATATTTTTAATAATCCGAATACTAGTCACTTTTAATAAATTAAAAATATTAAAAAT
>QKWP01000598.1:53205-73123 GCA_003550325.1 Gigaspora rosea
GTTTTATAAGTTTGTATTACGCAAGTGCATTAGTGTGCATATAATAAACATACAGTTAAAATTTGGGCAAAATTGGATTACTAGTTGTTAAAAAATTGGTCATTAAAGTCAAGTAATTATATTTTTTTACTATATAAAATATATAAAAATTACTATTAAATTTATATAGTAAATTTTACAATTGATTTTTTAAGAAAGTTAGCATAAATAAAACTTTTTATTTTATCAAAAAAGTTATTAAAAATTTTATATTTTTAATAATCCGAATACTAGTCACTTTTAATAAATTAAAAATATTAAAATTATTTTGTAAAAAAAAAAGTTTACTAATAACTATTTGAGGTACAAACCTTTTTGCACCGGACCATAGTATATAAAGCATATTATGTATTTGATGCATTGTCTAATTAGTTATAAGAATTTGCAGACTATTATTAAAAATACCATACATATAACCATACACTTCATGATATTTACATATCTCCATTCTTGGTACATATGTATATATATATAATTGATAATTTGTATGACCCACTAGTTTCCACCTGGGTTGTGATAATACTACTTAAATCCAATTACTAATCACTACTAATTATTATAAAAATCAATAATAAATATATACTAGTATATAAAATACAGCTATTAATTTGAAAATATAAAAATTAAAAATAAATTATAAGTAAAAAAAAATAATTTAAATAAAAATAAAAAAAGCAAAAATAATTAAAATTTTTAAAAAAAATTAAAAATTTTAAATTAAACCTTTTAAAAAAATAAATTATAAAAAAAAATTATTAAATTAAAAAAAATTAAAATAAATAAAAAAAAGGATTAATTAATTTGTAACCGTAGGTTACAGAATAAATTTATAACTGTAAATACTAAGATCAGGTGTAATGTGACTATCAAACCAAACTTTCTATAAAAATAAAACCGTGAGATTAAGGTTAGGGTTAGAGTGAGGCTTGGTATAAGGCTTTGGGTTAGAGAGGGCTTTAGTTATACTAAAATTTAGCAAGAAATTTTTTTTTGTTAGAAACTGAAAGGTAGCTTCATATGTGAAATTTTGATTTAAAAGCAATTTTTGGCAAAATGAACGTTTGTTTTGACTTTTTTAAATGTGTAACATTACACCTGATCTTAGAATTTGATTGGCATGTTGGGATGGGTTACAGTAACCGCAGTTACAAATTAATTAATCCTAAAAAAAATTAAAATTAAAAAAAAATTAAATTAAAAAAAAGATACATTTTTAAAAAAAATAAAAAAAAAACAATGAAAAAAATAATAAAAATAAAAAAAAGATGATAAAAAAAATGATAAAACTGTTTTAAATAAATTTTTAAAAAATACAATAAAAAAACAAGAAAAATAATAATAATAATAATAAAAAATAAATAAAAAATAAATAAAAATCCTGATAAAAAAAACAATAAGAAAATAATAATAATAATAATAAATAAATAAAAAATAAATAAAAAAATTCCAATAAAAAAACAATAAAAAAAAAAGATAAAAAAAACAATAAAAAAACAAAATTGATAAAAAAAATCAATAAAAAAATCAAAAAAATAATAAATAAAAAAACTGGAATTTGACCTGTGATAGATTGTTAAGAAACTTAACAATCTATTTTAAATCATTAAGTTTCTTAATAATCTAAAATATATCATTAAGATTCTTAACAGTCTATTTTAGATTATTAAAAATTAATAATTTAAAAATAGATCATTAAGAAATTTAACGTTCTATTTTAGATCATTAAGAAACTTGATCTAAAATAGATCATTAAGATTATTATAGTTTTTTTTATTTTTATTTTTTTTATTTATTTTATTTATTTTTTGTTTATATATTTTTACATGGTTGTACATCTCCATGTGTATCATATAAAAATAATTAATCATCTTTGATAATCATTATTTTATTTTTTTTTGTTTTCACTTACTAATCTTTTTTTTTGTATCATCGTTGGGTCATTGTTGGTGTCTTCATTGGTACCATTGGTATTGTCCTAGTTGGTGTTATTACTAGTGTTATAGTTAGTGTTGTCTTGGTGTTGTCTTTAGTATTGTCACTAGCTAGTGTCATTGCTGTTCTTGTAGAATGGGTTTTTGTACTTCTCTCAGTACTCTTGTAGATGGTATTGCATAGTTTTCAGCATTCTTGTAGGTAGTCTGTTTGTTTTTTCTGCATTTTTGTAAAGAGGTCTTGCTTGTTTTTCTTGTGTTCATACAGAGTAGTTAGTTAGTCTTCTTGTTTCTCTAGCATTCATACTTGTTTTTCTAGTGTTGCTTCATTAGTGCTTTATTTGCTTTTGCTTTTTGTTTTGTTGCTTTTTGCCTTTGCTCATTTGCTTTTTGCTTTTGCTTTATTTGCTTTGTACTTTGCTTTTTTTGCTTTTTATTTTTTGCTTTATTTGCTTTGCACTTATTGCTTTTCATGATTTGCTTGCTTTTTTTTGCTTCATTTACTTTTTGCTTTTCATTTTATTTTTTTTTGTTTCACTTATTTTGCATTTAACTAACTTTTTTTTTCTTTTAAATTAATAATTTAGTTGTTTTGAAGTTGTTTGTAGAGTTGTCATAGTTGGAGCTATTGTTTAGTGTATTATAATTAGTATGTCACTGGTATCTTAGTTGGAGCCATCGTTAGTGTTGTAATTATTGTGTTAATGGTACTGTAATGTATTGTCACATGTGAAGTTATTAGAAAGAGTTAGTATAAATAATTAGTATAAATTAGATTAGTGTAGATTAGAGTAAAGTTTGGGTTAGGTTAGGGTTTGAGTTAGAGTTTGAATTAGAGTTCGAGTATTTATTACTTTGTGTTTTTTTTTATTTGTTGTATTTTTTGTTTTTTTTATTAGTAAAATTTTTTTATAAAATTTACAATTACCGTAAATTCTCGAAATAGCGGGCAGGGGCGCGCTATTTTGACTATGTGCGCGCTATTTCGGGTACGCACATGGGCGTTATTTTGAATAAATAGGTTATTTTTTTGGATATAGGGGTTTTCAATATAACGCCCATGGGTGGTATTTTATTAGATAATATTTCCACAACGTTTGAATTACTAATGCATGCATACGTACGTGCATACGTATATACATGCGTACTAAAATCAGAAAGCTCAACAATAGCCAACCGTATAACAAGTTACGGCCAAATATAACCAAGTGCTCTTTTTTTTTAATGGCATAATCTGCATATTTTTTTTTTATTTACGGTAATATTAAAATTTTTAAATAAATAAAAAAAAATACAAATAAATAGACAGGTTCTCTCAACAATTCAGTGAAGAAAAGGATGAAGAATGACGGACGTAGATGTGAACGATGATACAGATGATGATATGATGAATGTGGATGAGAATGAAAATATGGAAGATGAATACATGACGGATAATAAGCGTGATGGTAAGTATGGCAAGAATTTATAATCCATTAAAGATTCCTTCTCTGTTTGTTAAAATCGATCCACACATTATTATTATATTGTAACTAGAATCCTTACTAGGTGTGGTTTACTTCAAACCAATTATCTCTTCTCTGCTTGTTAGGAATTTCTGAAATAGAAAATGAATTTTTTAGTGAAAAAAAACATAAACAAGACCGTGCTATTTGCTAAAAGCCCGTTTTAAATTTTAAAAAACAGTTTGCTACTTATCTGATATTTTTAAATTTTTGCCCCAAAATTTATTCCTGTCTCTTCGAGGAAAATTTTTGCTAAAAATGTAAAAAAAAAAAAAACTATAGAGTTTATATCCCCTATGATCTAATAAATACAAAACTCTTGTTTGTACTTTCGTTTTAGGCAACTTAATATAGCAAATATTTGCCAAATTACCCGGTTACCTTAAATTCTATACATAAAGACTAAAAGGACATTGCACGGTGAGATCTTAAATGCGTTCTCTATAAGTGCCTTTACGAACACTCATTAAAACCAAATACATACGTGACCTCATAAATGCACTTTCTCTTAGTGCACGTTGTTAGAGTTTTGGTCCCTATGGGTGGGTGCATTTAGATCTGACTGTATAATTACGAATGCGTGAATGCGTATACCGGTAGCGTGAATGCTTTTCATTTTCTTAACTGTTATAGTCACTTCGATAAATTACTATTTATATAACGTGACACAATATGAATGTATAAGGGGGTGCGCGTTATTTCGGGGCGTGCATGGGCGTTATTTCGAAACCAGATATAAAATTTTTAGGGGGCGCGATTTTCAAATTAACGCCCCTGCCCGCTATTTCGAGAATTTACGGTAATATTAATTGGCTGGTTATGAGCGATCTATTATCAAATATTAATTGTTTTTATATTAATTATATATTGATTATTAACAATCATTGATCATAATCACTATCAATATTGGTTATATATCAATTATTAACGATCATAGATATATATATCAGCAAATTTATAATAGCGTAATCTTATATAAGATCTTATGAACTGTAATATAAGCAAAATATTATGTAATATATTTTGAAATATTTCGAAATATCAAAATTTTGAAATATTACGAAAGTAATTTTGAAATATTTCAAAATATATTATGAAATATTTTGAACCCTTTCAAAATATTTTAGAACTAGGAAACCAAGCTGGATCAGTAGATCTGTAACCTGGATCACGCATTAGGCTGATTTTTCGAAATAGTTCAAAATAGTTTGATAATTTTCAAATTCTGTACTACAAGATCAGATTAGATCTTTTGTTTATAATTAAATTTTCTATTTTGTGTTTTTTCACTTTTTTGTATTTTATTTTTGCTTTTGTTCATTTTTTTGTTTTTATTTGTTTTTTCATTTTTTTTATTTATTTATTTTTTAATTTTTTTATTTTATTTTATTTCGGCACTTTACAAGAAAAACAACCAACTTTTCGAAATCTTGCACATACCAATTATGACTTTAACACTTTCAAGAACACACTCCAGTAATTTCTAAATTTTCAAATGCTTCTTTAAAGAAATATGCACAAGTTTTGCAAGTTTTTGCAAGTTCTTGCAAGGTTTCGCTTTATTTATTTTTCGTTTCATGTTTTTTGTTTTTGTTTTTTTTTAGTTTATTTTTAAAATTTTTTATTTTATTTCGGCACTTTGTGAGAAAAACAAACAACTTTTTGAAACCTTGCGCATGCCAACTATAACTTTCAAAACTTTCAAAAACACATACTAGCAATTTCTAAATTTTCAAGAACGCTTCTTTAGAGAAATGGGCACAAGTTTTTGCAAGTTTTTGCAAGTTTTGCAAGATTTTGTTTCATTTATTTTTTTGTTTTGTGTTTTTTGTTTTTGTTTTTTTGGTTTATTTTTAAAATTTTTTTATTAATTTATTTTATTTCGGCACTTTGTGAGAAAACAAAACTTTTCAACTTCTGACACTTTCAAGAACATACCCCCAGTAATTTCTAAAGTTCAAGAATGCTTCTATAGAGAAATAGGTGCAAGTTTTCGCAAGATTTTGCTAATTTTTGCAAGTTTTTGCAAGTTCTTGCAAGGTTTCGCTTTATTTTTTTTTTGTTTCGTGTTTTTTGTTTTTGTTTTTTTGGTTTATTTTTAATTTTTTTTATTAATTTATTTTTATTTCAGCACTTTGTGAGAAAAACAGCAACTTTTCAAAACTTTGCGCATGCCAACTATGACTTTCGAAACTTCCAAAAACGATAGAAAACAAAAAAGCAAAGATAATAGCTAACTATAAGGTGAGCAAAAATAAGTGTATAGGACTAGTTTTTTGTATATAGTAATAGAATTAGATGTGAGAAAGTGCGAAAGTAGTTTAAAATATTTGTAATAATATAAAAATAATACATGATATATAATAAAGTATGTAATATTAATTAAAAATATATATATATTTTTTTTTTTTGTGTCAAAGTTCCCGCTTTGGGTGAGAGTTTATTTAATTAAGCCTGTGGATCAAGGGCGCCTCTTTGGGTGCACCCACAATTGAATTACATTGAATGAGAGTACAACTAGCCACACGTACAACTTTTGGTTGTCTAAGTAGTCCGCCCGAAGGTTCTACACTAGTTGCCATACCTACAACCCGACTAGGGGATTGCCTATTTAAACCCTCTGGTCCAAGCTTCACATGTCAATCCTACTTGTGATCACTGGTACAGCCCTCCGATACATTAGTCAGTCGAAGACAGTCCTGGATGCTACCTACATCCCCTTAGGACTAATTTATCCTCGCGGGTAAACTTGGTAGAGCAGTTCCTGTCCCACACAGGTATTACCTACACTTCGGTAACTTACGTACTCACCGAGGCAAGCAACTTGCAGTCAGGGGATACCCAACCGCTACCATTACCTACTTCTGCCCTTATAAGGTTCGCTCCAACCCTGGTACCCACTATCACTTTCCTACCGGTCTTTCACCGTTTTCCCAGACTTCCAATCCAGTTGGCCCGGAAGGGTTGATCTACCTAGCATTAGGTGCTATTATGGTTTTTCTCCCCTTGGTCCCCAATTCCTTAACATGGATCCTTTTCCTCCGGTGCGACTCCGGCGGCCAGGTTGGTAGACCTTGTCCCCAAGGACAATGTCCGGTTCCCTAGTTTCGGTCCAATATTCCAGTTTTGGTTAGCACCGTCAAAGATCAGAGCTACCTCCTTACTCGGGACTTGCCAAATGGGTTTCTGTTTCTCCGGTTCCTTGGATTTGTCTGTGTCACAAGACACAACTTCGCCCGAAAGCTCCCATTCAAGATGGTAACCAAGGACTACAGGTGATGTACCCAACCGATTGACAAGAAACAGTTACCAGAACACAGGTCTATTTTTTCAAAAGCGTCGCCAGTGGGATTTGAACTCAAGACCTGCCACTTGGGGGTGACAACTTACCAGCTTCCCTAAGTCGCCACACCCTTAAAAATATATATTTAATAAATGTAAAATATAATATATAATAGAGATTTGCTATTTATTGCCTCTGGTAATCATCACCGGTATCACGTAATTTTAATCATCCAATAAAATATTGTAAAACTCTATACAAATCATTTTATTAATTAAAAATACTAACACAAAAATTATCAAATTATTACAATACAGATAATTATTTATTTAATTTATCTCCTATACAATCAAGTAGTATTTAGTTTTAACTATTCTATCAGCTACGCGCAATTATACATATTCGTTACGTCCATTACAGCTTGTGTCGCTTCGCTTCAGCTGTCACTTCTGCTTCGCTCCCTTTTCTAATTACTCCATACATATATACATTAAACTAACCCTAACCCAACCCTAAAACCAACTCATGTCTAACAACTATTCCGATTTAAACCGTTTTGGGCTGTACTAAATTCATTTCTAAATAAAAGTTGATTCCAAAGAATTGGAATTGCTATTTGACACTATTGTCTATTTACAAAAATACATGGATAAAGTACACATAATCTTTCGATTAAATAAGTTCCAGACATTTATATGGATTTGCAATATGTAAAAGAATCTTTCATAGTACTTCAGGTATAAGAAATAGAGTAACATTAGTAACGCATTTGCAAGCCAAAAAGCAACAACGAAAATTATATCAAAAATCAACAATGAAAATAAATCCATACGTCCCAGATTTGTAAGTTATATGCTTCACAGTTTCCAACAAGACCAGAGACGCTCTAAAAATTTAAAAACAAGAATAGCATTAGTAATGCGTTTACAAGCAAGAAAAAACAAGAACAATGAATCCACAAAATCATACTTCTCAGGATTCCAAATTGTTTCTAAGA
The DNA here is from genome assembly GCA_003550325.1 of Gigaspora rosea. Lineage (NCBI taxonomy): Eukaryota > Fungi > Glomeromycota > Glomeromycetes > Diversisporales > Gigasporaceae > Gigaspora > Gigaspora rosea. The sequence goes on from QKWP01000598.1 coordinate 60,961, forward strand.
AAGCTTAAAGACATTAACAAATTAGAAAGTAAAGCATTTACGAGTCAAAAAAAAAAAAAAAGCAAAAAACAAATAAATATTCTAAATACCAAGACAAATGCCCTCAATTTCCATGAATATCCTAGAAAAAAAAAGAACAACTATTAGTAATGCATTCACAAGCCAGAAAAAACAAGAACAATATTCCAACCTAAAATTCTTAACTTAAACCCTAACTAAACTAACCTGTTAGCATTGTTGGAATAATGCGTTAGCAACAAACCAAAAGTACCGAAGACAGCTTCATCAACCAGGACTGACATTACCAAATACAGTAAAATCTAAATGTTATACAATAATGGCACATAAATTCTCGACAACAATAGCGGCTACACGCATTTCAAGGCACCAATAACGACGCCACAAACTCCAAACAGATTCCAATAACAATGACAATACCAAATTTAAGTGGTAGCTCCAGTAACAAAACAAACTACGATGGCAATCCAAAACTGTTACTAAAAAAAAAAAAATTAAAACGTGTCGAACAAAAATCATTGATTTATCTGATCAGTTGATGATCTATTTATACCTCATGGTTACAATAAATGATGTCAATCTGTGTAACAGGTAATAATCACTGCAGGCGATACGTAGTAATTTTGTATATAATAATAATAAATAAAAAAATAAAATTTTATATTAAATTGCAAAACTGTGTGAAATATTGCAAAAACCTGTAAAAAGCATGATTATGTGAATATGTATATCGTTTATTTATTTTTTAAAAAATTTTGAAAATTTGCGAAAATTTGCAAAATATTGCGAAACAATACGAAAATATCAAAATATTACCCTTGCGCGCATTAGTTTATTGATCTGTATAAGTACACAACTCCTGTAGAGAAGATAATTTGCATTTTTTTTATTTGGTCTATTTCGTAATATTTCACAATATATTTCGAAATATTTCAAAATAATGACTGTAATAAAGTGCACGAACCCTTAAATCAACAAGTCATAAATATAGCAGCCAAATTTGGAGCCATGTTACACAAAAATAACCTAATATGATTGGTTAATATAAGTATATATTAAATTAGAAATATATATAAGAGAAAGAAAAAAAAGAGTGAGAGAGAAAGAGAGAGAAAGAGAGAGTGAGAAAGAGAGAGTGAGAGAAAGAAAGAGAGAAAGAGAGAGTGAGAGAGAAAGTAAGAGAAAGTGAGAAAAGAAAGAAAGAGAGAAAAAGAAAAAAAGAAAAAAAAAGAGAAAAAAAAAAGAAAAGAGAGAGGAATTAGAATTTTTAATATTAAATTTAACTATAGTATATTTTTATTTAATAATTTTGGGCAGAATTAAGAATATTATTAGTAGTTCTGGGCAAAATTAAAGCGGCCAAATTTTTAATTTAATTAATAAATTAGGTTAACTTTAACAAGAAATAACTATTAAATACTAAGTAATTTAAAAAATTAGCTTTATAACTTTGTTTTTTAGGTTTGATTTTATTATTCTATGAAGAGATTTGATTTATAACTATTTTAGTTTTTTATTTATAAACTTTTAAAGATTGTGTATTATAGTCACTGATTAAAAGATTCGCGCACTGTATTACCGTAATATAATGTAATATATTACGTAATATATTGCATCAATCGTAATATTTTTGTAATATTATGGGTTGTAATATCTTATGTAAGATTACGTATATATAATTCACTAATGTATCAATTATAATCACTATTAATAGAAATTGGCAGGGTGTTTATAATTGATATACAGTCATCTCTCTCTAATCTGAACTGCTAGGATTGCTTTTTTTTACTATATAAAAATTTGAAAAAGTTCAGTTTTCAATGGCTTATCTGAACTTTATAATAAAATTTACAAATGTTCTTGAAGGTTTTGTTTGGTTTAAAGAGAGTTTAATAGTGTTCAGTTTAAAGAGGTTCGGATTAGAGAGAGGCAACTGTATATCCAATTGGTTAGTAATCAATATATATCTATATTAGATATGTATCAATTAATATCTACATTAGATATATATCAATTACTATTACTATCGATAGAAATTGGCAAGGGTATTGAGCATCAATATATATCTTACCCGGTTAGTAATCGATATATATCTATATAAAATTTGCTAATAATTACCTTTAAATTACAGTTAAAGAAAATAACACATAGAACTACATGAAAATGTATATTTATGTATATACATGCATTGAGGTAGATGTATACACCTACATCGCTCTCAATCTAAACTAAATTTAAGGGTAGAGTACAATATTGATTATTTTTGTATATTGTTATATGAATATAATTTTAGTATAAATTTTAAATATTAGTATTAGGAAAATACTATAGATATTAAGAATAGTACAAATTTTATTGAACTAACAAAATCTATAGTATTAGTTTTATTAAAGAAACTTTTCTCCATTCTCAAAAAGGAGCTATTTTTACTACAATTCTTATAATAGTTCACTATCTTAGTCTACTATCTTAGTCCACTATCTTAGTCCACTATCTTAGTTTACTATTTTAGTCCACTACCTTAGTCTACTATCTTAGTCCACTATCTTAGTCTACTATCTTAGTCCACTATCTTAGTTCACTATCTTAGTTCACTATTATAGTCCGCTATCTTAGTTCACTATCATAGTCCACTATCTTAGTTCACTATCATAGTCTACTATCTTAGTTCACTATTTTATTTCACTATCTTAGTTAGGTATTGGAACCGTTTAACCGTTTAAAAATTGCTCTATAGTTCCGGGCAGAATTACGCTGGTCGTAGGCCGGAATTATTTTAATGCCGGCCAAATTAAACGGTTAAACAGTTAAACGATTAAACGATTAAGAAAAATTTTAGGCGGTTCCAATCCCTAATCTTAGTTCACTATTTTAGTTCATTATTGTAAAAATCACAAGTTTCTACAGATATATAAACCCTGCCTTTTCCCCCAAGACAGAGTAAGTTCTGTTTTTTATTTCTCTTCTTTTCTAAAAAGGTTCTGTTCTCTACTTTTCTCTTTCTAAAAATATTTGTACTTTAAAAATATTATCTAATAAATTGATATTATCCTTGAACTATAAATCTTTATTTTTATATTCGGTCTTTTTATTTTTCTTGTTTATATTTTTCTTTATCTTCACATTTCTTACTCTCTCACATGTTAAGTCAAGTAATATAGTTTCTTGCCTAAAAGTTACTATATTACAATATGATTGTTATACAAAAAAATTTTTATATAGAAGCAAAAATACACCACTAATAAGGATTTTTGAGAATGCAACCAATTTTAGCCAAAATTTTGTAGCATATAAATCAAAACCTTCTATTTATGTAGTAAAACTTTAAAGCCACATATTATATTAAAAATTCTACTTGTATATATTATCAATTTGCCTATAGTGCGTGACATCTAAAGACTAAAATAATTTCAAAAATTAATAGCTCTTGATATATAAAAGATATGAAAAAAAAAGTGTAGAAAAGTTAATTTGCTACAACTTAGCGGCTTTATTTTTAAAAAAATTATTATTTATTTTTGATTTATATTAATTTAAAGATGCCTAATTTTTATATAATGTGTCAAATAATTAATGAAAATAGGACAAGTCACATCTTGCTATTGGCTAATTTGTTATTTTAACTAAAAAAATTTTTTTGGAAAATTATTTTGACCAATCAAAATACAAGAAATCAAAATGATAGTAAATTTCAATATGAAATTTTTTAAAATATAACAAGTTATGTGTTTTAGTCTTTAGCTGTCATGAACTATAGGACGATTGAGATTTGCCTAAGTAGTACCATATAAATAACATACAATAACATATGATCATCACCTGATTTCAATTGAATGTTATTGTAAAAAAAATTAGTAACATGATTACTATTAAAATGTAGATCATTGTATTCTTTCCTTAAAAGATCTAAAAGAGCTAAAAAGATTTTGTAGGATGTTACGTAAAATAATATTACTAAGTAGATATGATTATGTTTTAAAAAGTAGTTAAATATATGAAGGCATATACTGTAAGAGCAAGTTTGTATACCCCATACTAGTGATTGGAACCGGTTTTATTTTCATCAACCGGTTTTATTAATTTTTCTAACATAACAACCGAATATAAATCGGTTATATTATCTCCGGTTAAATCTGATTAATCGGTTATAACAATCAGGTTAGATCCGATTAATCAGTTATAATAATCAGGTTGAATCAGATTAATCGGTTATAATAATCCAGTTAAATCCGATTAATCGGTTATAAAATCCGGTTGAATCCGATTAATCGGTTATACTAATTCGGTTATATTCAATTAATCGGTTATAATAATCCAGCTAAATTCATTATATTATAACCAGAATAAATTAATAAACTGTATGATTATTATTGTGGTTTGTAAAATTACTAGTGCGATAGGTGGCGCATTCGCACCACCCATCTTATTTAGTATTTTTTTTAACATTATAGAACTTAATTATCATGTATATAAGTGCTTGCTTTCATCCTTGGTTAAGAGAGAATAGACGCTCTCAAATTCCTCTCCTAGATAAAGATGACAAAAATTCACATTCTTTTATAATAAATGCCCAATAAATCATGAATATCCGGATACCTAATTTATTGCCCAATTCATGTGACCCTTTTAAAAGCCAACTATTGAAGTTAAACTCAGTATAAAAGTACCAAGTGTTCTCTTATAATAGTTACACTACAAAATCATGAGATGAAAGAATATGAATTTTGTGAACAGTCGATTTAATTTTGTAAAAAAAAATTCTAGTGATTTCGAATCTTCGAATTCAACCAAGTTATTACTAAAGGTAGTCTTTGTCACTCATATATATTTTTACTATATATAAAACAAATTTACTTAATTTGTTCTATTCTTCTCAATAATTTCGACCCTATTTTAGGTAACAATTTCAAAATAATATTCACGCCTGCTATTTAAAGAATTACAGCTAGTAATGTGCGCGTACAGTACTATACGCATAGTACGGTACGTACTGTACATTGTGAGCATGGGGGCTAATAAAATGCCAACTAAATAATCTAATCTAACCAAACAAACACTATCATACTAACCGGAATGAAGCTCCAAAAATAGTAGGCGTCGATCGAGGCGTGGTAAGACTTGGTCCGAGGTATTAGAGCTTGGTCCTTGTCAGAATAACTCTTGGGTTTCTTTTTACTTCTTTTAAGAGTTTACATGACCTAGGTTATAATTTTTAGCACTATCGGTTCTATTTTGCTTCACTTTTCAGTCTTTCTCTTATTTCGGGGTCACGTGTTACAAGATTTTGATAATTTCGACTGATCGACATAATCATAATTATGACGATATTCAGTTTAATTTTATTTCTTTATAAAAATAGGTCTGGTTACCAATTGTGGCTCTTTCTTGTATTTCTTTATTTTCAATCGATCGATAACTTTGAGGATACGAAAAATGCGAATTTTATTAAGAGCGATTTATGGATCAAGAGAATAAGTTTTAGAGTTCTAACTCAACTGAGTTAAATTTTTTTTTATTATTGCTAAGGTGAATCTTTATATTTTCTGATCTCTAATAATTACAGTAGGGCTAGGTTCGTTTTACTAACATTTTTCTATAATCGCGTTGATCATTATGTACATTTTGTACATATGTACAAAATGTACAAATTAATAGCTCTAATAATAATGAATACATAGTGATAGTAAAAAAAAAAATGCTGATATAGATGCTCAAAGGCCTTTCACAACGTATTGTATGCTAAAATTTTTCAGGCATCATACAGCATTAAATATGAATTTGACTATTACAATATCCCCAATTCAATTTGAAAGAATCACTTTATTTTATCAGAGAATAAAGTTAGTATTTACTAATTTTTTATAATCACAGGCCTAATTTATGTATCAAATATATTATAAATGTTCAAATTCCCAGCACAAAGCATACAATTTATAGAATTATATTGCAATAATTACAGTATTAAAAACTGTTATAAACTAAAATATTATTCTTGTGGTGGAAACAAATCAAAATGAACTCTATTACGTTTTAAAAATAAAACCTTATTCACTAAATCAGGTGACAAACGAGTTCGTTTTGATGAAATATGATTACCGGCATCGGAAAATAATCTCTCGCTCGGCACCGAAGTTGCTGGGATGGAGAGATATTTTCGTGCTAGCTGAGATAAAACAGGCAAGCTACTTTTATTTTGTGACCACCATTCTAAAGGATCCTCATTAAGTTTAATTTCTTTCATCCTTGCATAGTGTATTATCTCACTCTCTTCTGTATCAGTTCGTGAAAAATTTGCCTCCAACTCGTGAAAAAAGTCACTATTATTGTCATCATCATCATTGTGATCCCTTTCTTCAATATCATCCGGAACAGCAAGTTTTATTTTTAATTCTTCATATAGGACTTCTACTAAATTCTGCGCTTTGTTTCGTTCAATAGATGTTGCCCAATTAAAGTGCTTAAACCTGGGATCGAGAAATGTGGCAACTAGAGCAATATCGGATGGAGAATCCCATAATTCATCCATTGACAAATAAATAGCAGCACGAACTCTTCTAAGCAAACCAGTAGTGGCAACTGGCGGCAAATATTCTACTCTATCTATATCTTCAAACTTAGTATTATTGGGTTGTACACGTATTTTTTTCTTTTGTCCTCTACCACGAGCAACCATTTTTTGACGAAATTGTCTGTGTGCATATTGCCAATGTTTACGAGTACCAGCAGCAGGAATATTATCATCACTCATTTCATCACTTTCATTCTCTTCACTTATACTATCAGTATTTTCACTATAAATAAGATTTAAATAGGTATCTACAGTCTCACCCATCTTTGGAGCAAACTCTTTCTTAAGTAATTTCATATATGGATAAACAAGATTAATAGTCGGGTATTTGGCGCCACATAAACGTCGAGTTACTCTTTCAATTGGTTCCAGTAAGTTTACCATGTCTTGCAAAAATCTAATTAGAGTAAAAAAAAAAATATATAAATCCCTAATTTTAGATATTATACTTTAATAATATTATTTAGCTTAAAGAGAATTTAAAATTCGAAGACAATAAAAATTTTACAAAAAATAATTTACTATATAATAAAATTTAATTTCATAAATAATATTTTGAAATTTACTCTTTTTCATCAACTGATAAGCATAGTCTGTCAAGCTTTTCTCCTTCTCTTTTCGAAGCACGATCCGACTTGGCAAGTAACGAAGTTGAAACAAATCTCATCGCATTATGCAATTCCAAGACACGTTTCCAGGCCAAATAGGTGGCATTCCACCTTGTTTTTACTTCTGTCAAAACATCAAGTGGGTTTTCAATAATATATGGATTTCCCTCATTTAAGTTAAATTCACACTGTGCTTCACGTAGGCGTTGTGCCTGTTTAGGTAATCTAAAAAAGGCCTGCAAACTTTTAACACGACGATGTATGGCTTTACATTGTTTTAGTCCTTCTTTAACTGACAATTGTAGAGTATGCGCAGCACATGGTTGGCGTATGATATTGTTAAAATAGTTTTCATGCAATAAATTTATTCCTTTAACCATATTTGAGCCATTATCGGTGGCTACAACAAAAACTGTTGGCTCAAGACGCCATTCACAAATTATTCGAAACAACTCTTCACTGATTACTTCTCCAGTATGTGGGTGCGCAAGATGGTCGCAAGAGAGTAAAGCTTCTTGAAACTTAAAATCTGAGGACAGCCAAGTTGCTGTAACACCTAAATATCCATGGCGAGACTTGGCTGTCCACAGATCAGTAGACAAATGAACTGCTATTGCACTACTACTAAGTAGAGATTTCAATTGACTTTGACTCCAGTTATACGCTTCGTGGATTAATCCCTTGGCAGTTTTATCACATGGAATTCGAAATCCAGGTACACAAGTATACATTAACTCACGAAATGATTCATCTTGTAAAATATAGAGTGGCTCGACAAATCGAATAATAAATTGAATCAATTTTCTTGCAATTAGTTGTTGCATATGTGGTGAACATGGTGGTACCATATTATTAAAGTAGTCAGTAACCTTGGCTTGATCATATTTTGGCTAGTAAGTAAAATAAATTATTATTTTTTTATTTTAACAGTAATTAATTACAATAATTTAATTAAATAACTCATACTTCATTATGTTCATCTAAGTAATCAGTATAATTGTCTTTAATTATATTATGTTTGTCACGTAAATGGGCTATCAAATTGGATGTGTTGCCCCCCTTACGGCTATAAGGATAGGGATTTTGCCGAGTTCCGGTAAGGCTATGTTCACATATTTTGCAGTACGCCAATTCAGAGTTGTTTTTATCTATACGAAAAAAAAAAGAAGTATGACTCTGATTACTACGGCTAATTCCAGCATTCGATTTTCATTTTTTTCAGCTCACAGTTGATGTAGTTGATGCAGTCGATGGTGTTGTGTTAGATTCTTCGGTATCTGAGTAAATAGGTGAAGACATTTTTTTTGTTTGGAGTTTTTTTCAATTAATGAAATAGAAATATAAATTCGTCATGAACTTTTTATTTTTAACTAGTGAAACTAGTGAAATTGAAATTGAAATTTATCCTGAACTATATATATAGTAAATATTAAGACTCATTAGGATTATGCAATCGGATTATGCAATTTCATAATATGGAAACTGTTTATCGATAATGTATCAAGAAAATTCTTAAGCTTGAGAAGTTTTTTCACACTAGAGATTGATGCTATCTATTTTTTTTATTTAAATTTAACAGATATCTAGATTCTTTGTAATTTGTAGATATCCGGATCACATCTCTATTCACACTATCTTATCATTATACAAATCTGAGCTTTTCGGGATACAGTATTTTCAATTCAAAAAATTTTAGATTCTGCTGAGAATAAAAATATACATCATGAAAGAAAAATGTTTCACAATATTCATTTTTAATAGGTTACAGCACTTCTATTGATCAAAAAAATGAATATAATACTTGTTGTATAAGCACGAAATAGCGCTCTTTGATGTTATTTCAACAGGAGGAAACGTTGATATTACACGACTTATTTTACACACGGTGTGAAAAACATAAAAAAATTATTTTACAATACTTGATCGGACTTGATCAGTCAACTAGTACATGTTATGATTATAATCCCACACCATTTTTTTATAATAAAAAATGGTGTGGGATTATAATCATAACATGTACTAGCTGACTGATCAAGTCCGATCAAGTATTGTAAAATAATTTTTTTATGTGTTACACACCGTGTGTAAAATCAGTTGTGCAACATCAACGTTTCCTCCTGTTGTTATTTACATCTATAGCATACGTGTTCTAGCAATTTGAATTTACTATGTATAGTAATTTGTTTGTATTACAACTTATGCATTACAGCATTATGTGCACCAGATATAGTACAGTGTAGAAAATCAAAAAACTTCAATTACTTAATATAGAAGACAATGAATAATGACCAACTACTCATTGGGAATACATTATTAATAGCTGTTTTCGAAAAGGCATGAATGATAATAATCATTATTGCAAGTTTTCTGATTTTTCAAAAGCCACTTTAACCAAATTTTTAATTTTCACTGATGTAGAAATTGTAAATATAAATGATATGATTTTTAGAAAACTTTTGAGAAATTAAAGATTAATGACTGTATGATAGGACATGTATGTTCGTATGTTAATATGTATAATTCAAGTAATGCTGATCTAATCAGGTTTTGTTAGCAAACGTGAGAAAAACTTTAAGATATGGCGATAAAGAATATTCTTATTTATGACCGGGCAATTCAGCGCTTCTAACACATTGGGAACTATCTAGTTATTAATCATGAGTCATCAATGACTTTATGCAATTACCGCTGTTTTCAATTTAGTTGGATCGACGATCAGCATAATTTTTTTTTTAGTCTTGTGAAAACAGTGATAATAAATAAATTATCCAATATGCATAGAACATCTTTGTAGAAAAAGATACAATCGATGTTTTTTTAAAAAAAAATTTACTGATTTACTATAAAATCGTTAATAACATCAATTAAAAGCTGTAATGGAAGATTCTATAGATGACTTATTCTTACAGGAACTGTTATCGATTAATTTTTTATTGCTACAAAATCATTTTTATATTAGAGTATAAAAAAAATATTGAAAAATATGGTTTAATTCGCTGATTACACATTCTATCGATACTTTCTATGCATAATTTAAAAATTCTTTGTTAACAGTTAAAATTAAAATTCCCATCGCTATCTATTTGGTATGATATATATATTATAAATAATACTTGTGTACCCGGATATAAATCACTATTTTGCTCTTAAAACTGGCAGAGGGTACACGGTATGGGTACCTGTATCCGGATTTACGGTACCAATACGGAGCAGACTCTCCACTAGGGTTCGCCCCAATTCAGCGCATTTTTAATAGTATATTTTAACTCAGGGCATGCCTGTGAGGCATGCCTAATTTTTTTTGCACCTCGAGGCTTAACTATGAATCTATTCACTCATACGTGTATATTATGTGAAGCGCACATAACTAACATGATACAAGGTTCAATTTCATCTTTTATTTTTTTTGATTTTCTGTTATTCGTTATTTATACTATTTTAAAAATCGAGGAATTGTCAAAATAGTAATGAGTATGAAGGAAAAAATAAAAAATACCATATTGTCGCAAAAATAATCCTCACCTGAGCATTATTTAGATTACATTGTGAGAGGGTGGATCGTGGCTTTACGTTATGAGAAAATCTCTTCATGGCGGTCACGTGATCAAGATCGTTAATTCACTTAACGATTGAATATATTTTTATCCGTGCATGAAAACACAAATATCAGATTTTATTTATTAAATATGAGTTGGGAACTGTCGATTTACTGAAAGAAATTAAAGGTATTTATACATATTTTCGAATATGGAAATAGCTATTATCTTATGGACCTATTCAAAGTGATTTATATTATATGTAGTGTCTCTTGCCTATGTATGCGCGTTCCAATAAGATCAATAGAATTGATAGAATTAGTAGAATTAGTAGAATTTCTAGAATTAGTAAAATTATAGAATTTTTAGAATCAGTAGAATTCTTGGCATTTGTGTGACATTAGACCTTCATGAATCATATTATTCGCGAGTTAAAAAATTTAAAATTTAACCAAATAATAATTAATATATAGTACAAATAATAACTTAATTACAACTTATTTACTAAGTAATATATGTATTTTAATTTATTTACTAATTAAGTAGTAATTAATTTATTATTTGCACTATACATTATAGATATTATATATTTAGTTAAGATTTAATTTTCTAACCAGTGATTGGTCACGTAACATGGCGGTCATGTAAGATCTTCGAAAACGTATGTTGGTATAACAGTGTGGTGTTTAGATTAGTTTTAGTATGATGTGACCCACATTTCGCGATTCCAGAGCAGTTTCCACTTTTACAAAATTTCAGTTTTTCAAATTATTATGTACTGTACCTACTTCCACCGGATTGACACCTTATACAGGGTGCATTATTTCGGGATGCGTATGGACATTATTTTGAAATCATTTATGTTATTTTAATAGCGATGATTTCTAAATAACGATGATAGTGTTGTCCTCTAATAGTGTCCTTTGAATAATAATTTCATCGTTATTTCTTGTCCAGTAAAATGCGTAGATCTATTACCCTTAGTTAAAAGAAAGAGAATTCGAATTAATAACCAGAACCCTTCCATATAACAATTAAGTTGATTAAATTTATGATCACGTCATTGTTATTAAGCACAATATTGAATATCGCAATTTCAAAGTCGTGACCCGCGATCATGTGACACCATGAACCAAGTTTGTGATTAACATGTTGAGGCTTCGCAGTCATATAATGATGAATTGGGATAGTATTAGTAGTGCATCATATAGAGAAAGAAAGTGTAGAGATTAAGGCAGAATCAATAACTAGAGAAGTAAAGCACTTATCTCAACATATAATTTGAACTTATATGGTAAAGCTTTTATATAAATGATTGAAATCTCTAACTTATAGCATTAGTATAGTGTATTATATTAAATATTATTTTGAAACCAGTAAAATTCTTTTACTTAGGCCGTTTGAATTTAAAAATTCGTTTAACGTCCTCCCCC
>QKWP01000598.1:101128-179467 GCA_003550325.1 Gigaspora rosea
AGAACTTTGCAAGAAAACAACCTAACTTTCTGGCACTTTGCAAGAAGTAGCGAATATAAACGAATATAAGCAAATATAAGCAAATATGAGCGAATATAAAGAATATAATAGTTTATTTTTTTTGTTTTCTTTTTTTTAATTTTTTTTGGTTTCGTTTTTTTTGTATTTATTTTTTTTGTCATTTTTTTTATAATAATATATAATATATGTAATATTTAAAATATAATAAATAATAAAAAAATAAAATTTTATATTAAATAGCGAAAACTTGTGAATATTGTATAATTAATAAATTAAAATATTATATAATAATAATAAATAAAAAAAATTTATGATCAAATTGTGAAAACTTGTGAAAACTTGCGAAAACCTGTAAAATGTTCAAAAAGCATGATTATGTGAATATAATAATTATTAATTGATATCACTATTGATAGTAATCGATTAACCAGATATATATCGATTACTATCACTATCGATAGAAATCGACAGGGGTATTGATAATCAATATATATCTTACCGGTTAGTAATCGATATATATCTATATATAAAATTTGCTGATGATACAAATATCAAGTAAAATTTTTTTGAGCTTCCACTCATTATCTATTCAATGTGCTGTGATACAAAGAAATGTCACATTAGCGCGAAAGGTCCAAATATCTAATGTAATAGATATTTTACTCGAAATTTGTTCCAAAAGAGTTTTAACATCTCTCTGCATTATAGCAAAGGCACTTTGAATCGTAGACTTTATAGTTTCATGTGAAGGTAAGTTAATATTAGCATTTAGGTATCGAAGCATAGTGGCGAATGAATTGCTTGAAACAATAGAATAAGGTAAAGTATCTGAGACAATCCATTCGGCAATCAACATATGAAATTTGCTTTTTTGAACTGATATTAAAATTTGGCATGAAATTGTACTTTCAGATGTGAATGTAAGAAGCTGTTAATTTGGAACTGGCTTTGTGATCCAATCCGGGTGCTGAGTATCGAGGTGTTTACATAAGGTACTAGTTGATGTAGTTACACTAAACTTGTTCTTGCAAATGCTACAAATTACCATTTTATCATCAGCGGTTTTTTGTGAAAAAAATGGTGAAACGGGTGAGGTTTTAGCTTTGGTTTTTTTTTTATTCAAAATGGTAGGAATAATAGGAGCAGCTGGACTATTAGAAATATCTGATGAAATATTTCCATCACTCATGGCGCTGGTGTTTGTGGCCATATTGTTATTAGAAATTTGTATAATATCTTGAGGCTCAGTATCATAAAAATCGGTATCAAAAAGATCATTAGTATCGGTATCCATTACAAAACTTTTTAATCAAACGAATTTAGGCAAGTAAATTTTTTAAATTAAATATGAATTGAGCAAGTATATTTTCAAGCTCTTTTATACTTTACAAACAATAAGTTAAGCAGAAATACATGTTGCGAAATTTTTGGCGCTTAGAATTAGATCTTGAGGCTTTACTAAAAATAAGTCAAGAGGAATCCATGCCAAGGAATTTTAATGCCTAGAATTGGATCTCGAGGCTATGCGTGAGACTTTATTTATTTCCTTTTACTTTTTAAAAGAAAGTCTAACCTTTTTATTACTTGTTCTTGTACTTATAAATGGGCTGGCTAACAATCAAGCTGGCTAAACGTTGACTTCTCAAGTTAGTTATTATCAACTTAAAATGGCTCGGCCCTGAAGCCATGGTTAAAGATTTAAAGCCATGGTTAAAGATTCAAAGCCATGGTTAAAGATTCAAAGCCATGGTTAAAGATTCAAAGCCATGGTTAAAGTTTCAAAGCCATGGTTAAAGTTTCAAAGCCATGGTTAAATTGGCTTGATTGTCAGCTCATCATCTCTAAAATTCATTACCAAATTACTGGTAGATTTTAAAACTTGTTGATATGCATAAACAGTTCAAAAAAATATGAAAAGGCTTATTATATTACATGACAAGTTTACTGGTAAGTTACAAATAGTCTATCACTACTGGCTAATAGTTTGCGAATAGTTTCATGAATATGAAAGAATGATACAATGTTATATAGTCAAATGCTGATAGGTTTTTAGCGATATATTAGTGTGCGTATAATATATTAACCAGTCAATAATTTGTTTTTTATAATATAATCAATAAAATTGAAATGCAGCACACAATTAATGCTTTAATATTAGCAAGAATTTATTTTTTATATTTTAAAATAATTCTACAAAATATTGCTATTTTACTAAACAACTTCATTTGTATATAATTATCTGTTATATAACATAAAATATATGTTAAATCATTGCCTAATAAAATAGTAAGATAAAGTTATTTTAAACGCATGTTATTATCGTTATCACATTGCCTGAACAATTACTAAATAGTTTACTATTGGATAATGGTCATATGATAAGGATTTATCAGCTTACAGCTCCATGTTTAGCTTCAAGGTTTAGAGCTGAGCCATTTTTGGAGCTGATACTTTATTAGTAGACCTGTAGCCGAGCTGTCAAACGGCTCAGCTTAGCTGTATGGCTCGCGACTCAGCTCAAGCTGTTTGCATCACTACCTTTAGTATAAATGAAAGCCTTATTTTCTTTGATTCTTTTAAATTCATAAATAATACGTAAAAGATTTTGTAATTATTATAAAAATATATATATAACTTGAGTGATTACCAGTTTTTTTACTACATATCTAGTACCAATAATGTCTAAACAAAACTGAATTACAATAGAGACTCAACTTAAAGAACATTCAAACACTTTTTGTATTAATAAAAATATCTTAATATGCGAATACTGTAATAAAGCTATAGAATAGAAAAAAAATTGACAGTTAATAATCATTGTATAAGCAATAAACATAAGTCAAATAAAGCTGAATTTAAAGCTCAAAAGGATATTAAAAAACAAATATCTATTCGTACTAGTTTAAATGCAGCTGAAGTAAAAAATGAAGTTATTGAAGATTTAATTCAAGCATTTGCAATTGCAGATATTCCATTTGAAAAAATAGATTGTTTGCTTCCATTTTTCAAGAAATATCTTAAACAAGAAGGAGGAATACCTCAAGCCTCAACTTTAAGATGATTATACTTGCTTCATGTTTTTGAAAAGTATCAAAACGATCTTAACTTAATTTTTAACAACAAACCTGTCTCTATTATTATGGATGAGACAACTGATAGTTGTGCTCGAAGTGCTGTAAATACCCTTTTTGTATTTCACAATTTTACAAAACTAATATCTGTTGATTTTCTTAATATCGTTAATAATACTACAATTGATCAAACTTTAGTAGCTATACTTTCTAGTTATAATATTTCTTTTGACATTCCATGTTTTTTTTTATCAGATTCTGCATCATATATGAAAAAGTGTTACAGAGATGTGTTGGTACCATTAATGCCGCAACTCATTCATGTTCCTTGTTGCGCTTATATCCTTAATTTAATCGGGTAAAATATTTAATTTATATTTTAGGATTTATTTTATTTATTAATTATTTTTAATTTATTTTTTTTAGTGATACATGGAGGACATTTTCAGGTTTTTTGCTTTTAACAACCTTTTTAGCGAAAGTAAAGGATGTATTTGTCAAATCACCAGCTCGAAGAGGTTGATATTTAACTCATTTAAAAATAAATAGAATTACAAATTCGTGTAAAATTCCACTTCCAAATACAACTCAATGGAACTTCTGGTTCCAAATAATTTTTTATTTAAAGGAATATATCGAGTATTGGCCTAAATTTTTTTCACAAGAATTGATGGCAGATAAAACACATGAAAATTTATCAGAAATTAATTCCTATTTACAGAATAAAGAAACATTTGGAGCTATTAAGATTTATACTAACTTTATTTCAATTTTTGCAAAAGAGTTTGTTCAAGATCTTGACTTTTTTTAACAACAGAATCAAGCTATCTTTCCTTTTGTAGAAGGTCAATTAGAACAAATTAATGCATATATTGAAATGAATCGGCATGCTCAACATTTTGAATCTGAACTAGAAAACTATATTAGTAATCATGGATTTGATTCTTTAGACTTTTATCCTATTTTTCGTAATGCCTTCCAAGCAGCATATCAAAACTTTTCATCTTATATACCTCACCATCCAGCTCGTAACATTTTTCAAGCCTGCTGTGTTTTGATCCTGCTTATTTACATACAGGTGATATCTTAAGAAAAGATATTCGCCGTTATGCAGCAATTAAAGAATTTGAAAATCTATCTGATAATTTAATCCATAAATAGTCTATCTATTGCAACTTACAAGCTGATATCAGGTTTAAAGAAGTAGGACTAAATGAATTTTGGTCAGATTAACATTCTCAACTTCTGATTTTGTCAAATATTGCATTAAATTATATTTGGCTACCCATTTCAAGCTGCAGTGTTGAACGTAGCTTTTTATTATATAATACAATCTTAGATAATAATAGGCAAAATTTATCAAAATAATCATTAAATTTTTGACAATAATATATTTTAATAGAATTTATAATCTATTTATTTTTTTTTATTTCTTAAATATTCATTTTTAATAAATCATTTATTCCAAATTTGATCACATATTGGCGCATAAATTATTTTTTTTTATCGCATTATTTATATTTTGTCACCGCATAAAATCACTATCCCTGTAACTGGCAATAGGTGCCCTTGGTAGAAGAAATTCTGGTAGAAGTTTTCTTTCATTGACGAAGGTGTTGCAGCTTGGCTAGGTGATAAACTAAAAAAAATGAGTTTTTCATCAAGCTCTTTAAGGTTTTTGGTTACAAGAACATATTTGACCATATACCCGCTATCATATTCTCGCTTGAAGTTGTTTTTTCTAGAATTTTTAATGAAAAGTGGGAAATTCAGTGTACTCCCTCCAAAAGATTGGCATTGTTGTTCCTATCCTAATTAGGAAGAAGAAATGCAGGTGGATAAACAGAAATAAACGCGTAATGGGATGTGATGCAGTGGAGTAGGCAGATCTGTGAAAATTAAATTCTAGATTGTTCCTTTAGTTTTCCTTTTTATGTACATATAATACTTGGCGAGGCGTTTCCTTGCGCAATATTATATAATTTTTATCAGTGATTACAATTTGTGTTTTTTCGTTTTGTTTGTTTCGCTTTTGTTTTTTTTTTCTCATTTTTGTGTCACTTTTTAGTACCATGCTATCATGTACTGTCACTTTTTTCCTTTTTCTTTTTCTTTCTATTTGTTTTATTTAATTTTATTTGGTTTTTCGTTTAGGTAGTGTAGGTTATTCCCCTTTTATTATTTTCCTTTTTTTACTTCATTACATATTTTTTGATTTTTTCTAAATAGAATACCTCTACTCAGGAAGCTAAGAGAAGAAGGTTTAAAGAGTAGGCAGTCATAATAAGGCATTCTGATTCAAACTAAGTTTGGAACAGTACGGCGGGTTGCATCTAATAATTCATCGAAATGAGCAAAATGTTGGGTGATATCAGACTTGGAATTTAAATAATTATCTGTATTTAGTGCTTGGACCTGGATATCCGGTTACCCATTTTATAGTACTCGTACTAAAAAAAACAAATCCGGATAACCGTCAGTTTTATTTTGCAGATAACTGGATAAACCCTATGGATAACTAGGTAACCCTTACGGCAGTGTTGTACATAGGACAGTTGGAACATTCGTTAGGACATTTTTAGGACAATTTTATAAATTGAAATTACTTAAAATTTTATTAAGATAATCTAATTAAATTTTTTTAAAAATGTGTTCAGCACCTAAAAAAATATATAATTATATATTTTTTTAAATTAATTTATTAATTATTAAGGCTTGGGACATAGTTGGGACACTTGGAACGCTAGGACGTTGGGATGTTGGGACATGGCAAAAAAAGGCTGGGACAGTGAAAATGTACAACACTGCCTTACGGTTAACCATTTAACTCTACAGATAACTATTGAACATTACAGATATCTGAATAAACTGGATAGCCAGCAGATTTTTTTAGATTTAAAAAAAGTTAAGTATTAAAAATCTGCGAAATCTGCAACCCTATACTTTTATATATTTAATTGATTAAATTTATTATTAAATACATAATAACTACATCATATATACCCTGACCCACAAACCTAACCATAACTATGCAATAATGACTATATATTTAGCTACTTCGTTATAAATTAATACCAAGCCTGTTCCAATATCAAATTCGTGCTTCAAGAAGCCAACTCCACAAAAAACCAGTCTTCTCGAAACAAGCATTTCCAAATAAACCCAAATATTCGTTTCAGTGCCAATTCGTCTATTCCAGTAACATGTCATTTTCTATAAAGTCAAGACCTACAAAAAAGAAAAGGCTAGTTAGTTTTTTGAAAAGAAAAAAAAAGTAAAAAGTAAAAGCAAAAGAAAATCAATACTTATCTAAACTAGCACCAGTTCCAAACCAAGCCAACACATCCTTCTAGTGTCAAGTTCGCTCGTTCTAGTACAAAACTACCTTTCACAAAGTCAAGACTTATACTATACAAAAGACCACATGAAAGACCACATGCAAGACTGCATTGGAAGCTACTTCACAAGAAAACAAAGAAGCACACTAATCTTGATTCCCACCAATGGCAATACCATGATGAATCAAGCCTATTAACGGTGTCAGCAACAACAAAAACCTCGCCAGGAACTGAACCCGAACATCACAACCAATGTTCTTATATTGACGCTGCAGCCGTGAAGCCTTACCATGCTAACGAAAAAAGTGAAAAGCATCCTAGTGACTGTAATCTTACTCTATTCTTTATTAAACCCGGTGTTCAGTAAACTAAACCTACAAAAGGGAAGAGTTAGCTCGAACCAAGAAAGAAAAGGCAACATAAAGAAAAAGAATACTTATCTTACAAAGACACTTACACCCGGACATCCACAAAAGAAAGAAAGAGTTAGTAATAGTTCAAAAGCAAAATAAATAAAATACTTACAAGATTATTCCCAGTCCAGTATTAACCAAAAAAATAAATAAATAAATAAATATAAATAGAACGGAACTAAAGTCAGATCTACTAATAGATAATTTATAAAGCGATATACCCGATTGGCTATACAGATACAGATATCACAGATACTCACGGATACCCGCAGATACCTTTAGGTTATCCGTTTAAAATTGATAGAAAACAGTTACTATCCGTAGAGCATTTATAATATCTGGATATACAGTTAACTGTGCAGATATCCAGATAAGGGGTTCACGAGTCCAACCTCTATTTGTATTTGGTTACAAATGCAATTATTTTAAATAAAAGTATCGGCAAAGCTGTCTAAGGTTAAAAAAATATATTATTATTATTATTACATGTAATAATATTATTATATGTAATAAATATTATTACAATTAAGGTTTTAAAAAACCTCATGTAATAAATATATAATAAATATAATTGTAATAATTAGCTAATTATGGTACCATATTTTAGATTACTTATGTAGTAATATTTATTTAAATTAGATAATTCGACATATGACCCTTTAGAAGATGATGACTATAACATTGATGAAGGCAGACCCTTGGACAATTTTTCAGAAAAAAATTCAGAATAGTGTGAGGAAAATGATTTCAATTAGTATGAGAATCCAACAATGACAAGAAAGGCTAAATCAAAATTAATAAATAGTTTATATTTGTATATTATTGTTCCAGCAACATTTTTATGAAATAAAGAGGGTCCTATGGGCTCACCATTTTTTATTTTAACATGAATTTTGCAATGCAGTTTGTGATTATTAATTAGTGGAAATAATATTAACTTATGCTTTTACAGTCACTATTTGGATTGAATTCTGATATTTATTCCCCAACATTTAAGATGATATGTTTTTGTATTGACATAATCTCCACTCTCCCAATGCTCTTTATTACATACGAGACAGGTTTTTGGACAATTAAAATAGTCACCATACTCGTTACTATATTTCAAAGTTAAATAAGGAAATTGCTCCAATACCATTTTGATAACATGAGCTCACTTTTTTTCAGAATCACCAGGTAAAACAGAAATTGAAGGTCAGGATTTGTTAGATATATTTACCTGGGACATAGGTGGCATACTTATCTCAGTTTCTGAATTAGCAGAAATAGATGAGTCAGAGACTCCAGACTTTGTTTCTTCAGTAGATACATTTACCTCAGCTTCTGGTAATTCCGAATCTTGATCATTTTCTTGAGATTGTTCAAAGCTTGCATAAATCGGAAACTTGAGATTCAGTAGGTATACTTTCTGAACTAGACTTAGGAGTTCTAGTCACATGATTTGAAAGACCCAAGGCCGTCGAAATTTCTGTGGAAGAATTGTCATGATTGCTAGAGAAATAGTCAATAACCTTTTGAAGTTCTTTATTAGTAAATTTTGAGATATAATTCACACTATAAGTTTTAATATATCGAATCTTATCTGTTCCTATTTTTTCGAATAAATTAAAGATTTTTATAGCTCTTTGAGTTTGCTTACATAAATTTTCTCGCTTAGTATTGGGAAGTTATTCTATAATAAAGTCGTAGACCAAGCCTTTTGCTTTTTTCTTACCATTGTTATATTTGGTCATAAAATATCTAACTAAATCTTTGAATTCTTTAGCATACAAACACCAACATAATATATTTCTTTCTGATTGGCTTTCATTGCACTTTCTTTAGCGTTGCATGCATTTTGATATAAGTTAATGATGTTTTTAGCCCTATAAGGCCCGCTTTCGCAGTGATCTGAAGTCTAAGATGCTTCTGCATTTGTGATACATGGGCTTTTTTGATCTGAAGATAAATTTTCATTTATATGATTTTTTTCGAGTGATTTTCCTGTATTAAAGTTTCTCCCTTCTTCTGTTTATGTGAATCCTGGTTGTTAATTATTTCAGTATTGCATAATATATCTGACGAAATATTGTGGTTAATTGGAGATAAGTCCTGAGATTGGTTTTTATCTGATTCACATGGAAGTTTCCTTTCCTTATTATGTTGTCTTATTTCATTACAAACCTTTTCCTTGTTTTTTTCGTCTAAGAAATTGTTTATCTCTTTATTCTCTAACGATTTGGAGTTAGTATCAATGCACTGATCTAACAGGGTTGAGTACATTAACAATGTTCTCAGAAGAATTATCACCGTCTTCTAGCCGATGTTCAAAATTCTGTTCTAATTTCGCAACTCTAGCTTTAAGTTCAGCATTTTTAGCAGTAGTCTCTATCCTATTTTTCTCTAACTCCTCAATTCTGGTTTTGAGATCAGTATTCTCTTTTATGAACCACCTTAGCTTCATGTTCTCAGCTTTAACTAGGGCTCCTATCGGATCGGACCGAACCGGACTTTTGTCAAGTTTGAATCCGGTTCGATTTTCGAACCGAACTCGAACTTTTTGTTTCGAACTTTTTAGTCAAGTTCGAGTTCGGTCCGGGTTCGGTCCGAAGTTTGTCAAACTAGTTTGAAATCCGAATTAGTGATATGAATCGAAAATCGATTAATCGATTAGTTGCGACGAATGATATTGCATGATCGATTTATATAATTTACCGGTAAGTTTTATTTATTTTATTATATTATATTATAATAGTTTTATGTACAGTATTTATTATATCATAGTTATTTAATTATTGTATCATATTTATGTGCGTAATATACATAGTATAAATATTTCTAGTAACGAATATCATTGCTTACCACTAATTCTGTACAAAACCTTACCCTAACCTATAACCCGTGTCCGTATCCTTACTCTAACCTTAACCCGCAACCCTAACCTTAAAATTCAACTACCCGATCGCAGCCTCCTAATAAAACCCACCCAATAAAACTATATAACCAAAACCAAGACACCCTAACCCTAAACACGAAGAAATTCAAAAACCCTAACCCCAGTGGAAATAACATAATTATGTTATTTCCACTTAATCTAGGTTATGTCTGACGACGGGATCATATGTCTGTCGTCATTCGAATGACGACTGATTCGTGTTTGCGTCGTCAGAGATATATTAGTATTCGCTCCATCATTCGAGTGACGAATGATTTGTGTTTGCGTCGTCAGAGATATACTGACAAGCTAATATTCGCTCCATCATTCGAGTGACGAACAATTCACACTTGCGTCGTCATTCGAGTGACAATTGGTTCACGAGTTCGTCGTCACACTTGCTATATATACACTATCTAGTTATGCTATCGATTATTGCTACCAAATATGTATGCCGATTTCGATTGCCAGAATTTTTGATACTAGTTAGCATTAGAACTATACCCCGATTTCGCCTATGTTAAAAACATGTTATCTAACTCGATTTCATTCATGATATATGTAAGAAGGCGTGTGTATAACTATGAATAAATCTGAAGTTTCCTACCCCGAAAACATATCCAAAAACATATTATTAAAAAGTGAAGCCTTCTGCTATTTTTCTTATATATATATTATGCAGTTAGCTTCACCTTGATCTATCCAAAAACATATCATCAATCATATACCTCGAGAACATATCAAAAATATGCTATCAAAAAGTGAAGCCTTCTGCCAGAATTATTATATATATATTACGCAGTTAGCTTCACCTTACTATATATCCAAAGCATACCCGAAAACATGCTATCAAAAAGTGAAGCCTTCTGCCAGAATTATTATATATATATTACGCAGTTAGCTTCACCTTGATATATATTTTTTAAATTGTGTTCACTATACTTGTATCTGGCCAAGCTTCTTGAGCTTTTTCTTATAATATCCCGACCTTGCCCGATATTTTTTAGCATGGATATCACAATAGTCGTAAGAAGAAAATGTTAACTTACCACATTCTTTGCAAGGTATACGAGTGGGAGCATCCCAATGAACTTTACACCCCTCAGGCCGATAGCATCCTCGATTGCAAACTTCTCCAGTCCTAAGAATATAGGGGCAACGATAAAAAGCCATATCTATATACTAGTTGATAAAGATATTGATAATTATACTCTGGAATTAATTTTCATTTTAAACTTTTTTCTTGCGAATAATATACCACCAAATTTATTATAGCATAAAAAAACAAAATACCAAAAATGAGTAAACAAAGCGCACAGCAAACGCGGTACGGGGGCGGCGAAACTTTAGCCGGGATTCTAACTCGCAATGATATTATTTCAGAATGTGATAATGGGTTAACAGCTATACTCCAACAAAATTTATCCAATAAACAACCTATATACTTCATACCCAATGATGTAAGTAATGCTACTGAATATATAAATGGGGTATCTACATATATTCTACGTATTTACGGCACTTTGATTAATGGGCAAAAGGCTAGAGTAGACATTACAGGCATCAAACCCTTCTTCGATGTCGCCATGCCTGATAACGAACCTTTATCTATATTCAAACCAAGATTAGTAAAAATTATATTAGGATCAGAAAAGATTGATAAATCAAAATTTGGGATAAAAGTTATCCACGCATATCCAATTCGTGGTTACCATAACGAGAAAAAGGTATACATTCGCATCATTACATGGAATCATTATAATAGAACACGAATTTTAAAAGAGGTACGTAAGTATGGCATTGAAACAGCATCAGATGATATTACCAACGTGCATTATTATCGAAAAATAGCTCGTGAAAAAAAGTTACCTCTTTCCGAGTGGGCAATATTAAATGATTATCATTATAATCCTAGTACAAACTTACCACATTATTCCTATTATTTTCATGTATCTGTAGATAATTATCGACCTTTAGGGGAAAATAAACAAAATAATCCAATAATTTCCAAAGTTCTCTCACATGACAGAATTCTTGTTCTCACCTGGGATATTGAAACATATAGTGGTCGCAAAATGGGAGATTTACCAGATGCAAGAAATGAAAAGGATCAAGTATTTATGATTTGTATGACAGTTCATTGGAAAGATAACCCCAAACCACTATTGCAAATATGTTTGGATGATATAGAGACGAAACCAGATCCTGAGTGGATTACAGTAATATGTAGAAACCAGATTAACTTACTGAAAGCCTTTGCATTATGTTGGAAAAATTTAGCTCCTGATATACAGATAGGTTTTAATGATTCACAATACGACTGGCCTTTTATTATAAAAAAAGCCAAAAGTTTAGATATTCTTGAATGGATGTATAATCATATGTCACCTGAATCATCAAACATTGAAAAAATTCTAAAATGGAACTATCGAAAAAGTGAGATAAAGATATACAATGAAAAATTTTATTCGAAGTATCTCAAAATCCCAGGGTGTATACCTATTGATGTTCGTGCTTGCTTCAAAAAGTTATACCAAAAATCAGAAGCAAGTTCACTGAAATATTATTTGGAAGAATGTGGATTGGGTAGTAAGGCGGATATGCCAATAACTACTATGAACAAAATATATGAAGATGCAATACTCCACCCCTCTGATACATAAGCTAAAAATATGTGTGAAATAGCCCATTATTGTATAATAGATGCATTGCGATACCAGGAGCTTATGGTTAAGCATAATGTAGTTAATGATTATCGGGAGGTGTCATCTATTGCATATGTTTCTCTTTCTGATGCTCACTATTTCGCAGGAGGTATGAAAGTATGTAATCTTTTGGGAGCTGAAGCTTGGAGCAGTAATATGTTATGTAGTATGATTGCTTCAGAAAATACAGAATCTGGTAAGTACCCAGGAGCTTATGTTATTATACCGATAAAGGGTCTCGAAAACAAACGTCCAGTAACAGGCTTAGATTTTGCCTCCTTATACCCAAGTATTATAATGACTTACAACCTTTCACCAGATAAAATAATATTATTTCGTGAAGAGACGATAAATGTAATTCGCAGTGGAAAGAAGATCCACATGATTAAGTTTCTATTCAATGGTCAAACTATAGAAGCTTGGTCCATTCGCCACAATAATATACCTGAAGAAAAGGGTTTATATGCTAGAGTATTGGAGAATCTGTTTAATAAACGAAAGAAAATGAAAAAATGCCTTAATAAATTGGATGAAGAAAGTTTCGAATATAGTTGCTTAGACTCAAAACAAAAGGCAGTAAAATTATATATGAATACATTTTATGGTGAGGCAGGTAATAATCTCTCTCCATTCTATCAACTGCAGTTAGCAGGTGGAGTTACTTCTGCTGGACAGTGTAATATTAAATTTGTTAAAAAATTTGTTGAAGACAAAGAGTTCGGCGTTAAATATGGAGATACCGATTCTTTATATCTTACATGTCCAGAGGAGTGTTTACAGGAATGTGATCGAAAATATAAATTAGATCAACTCTCACAAGAAGAGTACTGGGAGGAAATGGTAAAAATATCTATGGAAGTGATGGCAAACCTCCGTAATGAAGTAAATACTGAGCTTGAAAAAGGCAATGGAACGCCTTACCTTAATATGGCATATGAGGAGGTCTTATTTCCTGTGGTATTTACAGGAAAGAAAAAATACTATGGTCTAGAGCATAAAAAAAAACCAAACTTTAATCCAGGTAAGCTTTTTATTAGAGGTGTGGATATTGTGAAAAGAGGTCAATCTAAGCTTTTCCGTGATGTAGGTAAGGAAATTATGAATAGAACTTTGAAAGTTGGTAATGAGGAGACAATACACCAGATTGTTGAAAAAGTTCTTTGGGAAAATGTGGAAAAACTTTCCAAGTTAGATTATGATGAATTTATTAAGACATGTATATGGAGGACTAAAAAAGAAGGTAAGAGGGGAAATATTTCTGTAGAACGGTTTGTTTCGCAAATGGAGGCTAAGTATTCTCGTGAAGTATTGGAAAATCAACAGCTTATAAAGAAGGGTTTACCCGCTAACGAATATCTATATAAAGTTCCCAAACCCGGTGAACGATTTAGTTATATTGTTGTAGTACCTGAAGAGATTTATGATAAATGCGGGAAAAAAATACCACAACAAAAAGGAGACTGTATGGAATACCCAGATGTGGTAAAAAAGTTCAACAAGAAAATAAACATTGATTATTATATAGAAAGTCTATTTGGTCTCTGTGCAAGTTTTATAAATTATGATGATAAATACCAACCATCGCCTGAATCCCTCTCAAAAGTCTTGGATCGCAAAAAGAAATCCAAGGAGAAGAAATTAAAAATTGTTAAGGATTTATTGCAAAGCAATGACTCTCCGAGTCTAGATGAAGATGAAATAGCAAAAATTAAAGATGAAAAGTCACAGAAGTCAGCTAAAAAATGGCTCAAAAATTATATTAAGAACTTACGTGATGCTCCGAAAAAAGAGGAAGCCATTATCTGCCATTTATGGAAAGATGCTACTACTCAAGCAGAAAAAATATGTTCTGGTATTAGCAGAGCTGGCATGATCAATAATGATTTCCTTAATGTGTTAGATAAAATTGCAGATTCTATTCATTTAAAGTTATCAGATCTACTTTCAAAATTGTCTAAGCTCAATGTAGAATATAGAAATAGGTTGTACGAATTAATTATGCAGGCACAAAAATACAAGACTGATATTACAATTTTGGAAGAATATATATTTCGATATAATCTGGAATCAGAGTGTAAAGCATTAATAGATTTCCGGAATACATGGTATAAGGTAACTGGTCTTGAGATCGCACGTTTTCAAGCATTATCTATTATGCAAAACAGTAAAAAAGACAACCCATCCGAATCAGATATTGACGAGATTGTCGACCTATATTGTTAAGTGATCTTGGTTAGAATTGCCAGACTCCACTAAAATACTTAAACATTATTAATAATATTTTTTCATATATAAATAATACCCAAGTTCAAATCGATAGTCTCAGTTATCCAATCCAAATATCCCAGAATCGATCACTTTTCCTCTCCAATCCCCATGTACATCTCACGAACCACATAACCGAGATAATAAACAAAATAAGAAAAATATATGCTGATAGCGGTGACATCAAAGTGCTTGCCACAGCAGGAAGAGGCAAAGCCTCGGGACCAGGCCTCATCTGAGAATTCGATTCAATTAAAGTGGACATATTATCCTCACTAATTTTGCTAATGCTAGTTTCATTACTTACCTTGGAGTTGGCCTCGGTATCATTTTTTGATAGTTCGGTAATCTCATCATTAGTATATGTCAATATATTACCATCGGTTTTTTCGGTTTGATCCATATTTTTTCTACGTATAAAATATTTACTGAGATCAGTACTACCCAAAGATATATTATCAGACTTAGTAATATTTTTTTCATCATCCCCACCAACTATGGGTTTCGATATAGTCTCCGATTTCAGACACTCAAGCTCATTGACCTTCGATGAGACATAGTCTCGAGGCTTCGCCTTTTCCAATTTGCTCTTTATATTTTCTAATTCAGCTATTTTGGATTTGAGGGACGTGATCTCGGTTTCTTTTTTCGATGAGTCGCTTTGAATCAAAATCACATCTTTCTGGGCTGAAGATAACTTACCTTCCAATATCTTGATCATAGACTCGAGTGATTTGATTTTCTTGGATTTTATATCATTCTCAGCTTTGGACTTTGCAAGAGAAATGTCTTTATTAGCGTTTTCAATCTGTAAACACCTAGCTTCATCAATGAGTTCGAGATCATGAGTGCGTAATTTCTGGATCTCAGTATTAGCCCCTCCCAGTTTTTTACCCCACTTCTTTCTATCCCGATCCCATTGTTCTCTCTCCCGATTAATTTTTTTTTCTTGTTTTTCATACCTATCCCGCAATTTAGCATTATATAAGACTATCTCGGAAGAATCTTGGAGGGCGATATATAATTCTTTCTTAAGGTCTATCACATTGTCCATATTAAATAAAGAGAATTATTATGAAAAATAACAAAATATGGAACATATATATGATAAAATATGTGTTAGAGACACTATTTCCTTGTAATGACTCTTTGAGTCTAGCTCCGCTATAATTATCTGGTAATGCTATCAAAGAAATTACACTTCCAATATAATTCAACAATAATAGATAATTACCGATTTTTTTAGAAAATTATTGAATATTAAATATGTAATTACCTATGATTATCGATCTTTTTTTAACATAAGAGAAATAGGAGTATTTTAGCATTTTCAATAATTTTCGATAATTTTCAATAATTTTCGATAATTTTCAATAATTTTCGATAATTTTTATAATTATAAAAAGGATGGAACACATAACTGTAGAGTATTATCGTGCTGGTACTCCTTATTTATCACCAGAAGCTATTGAGGAAATCATTCAATCTCGAGGGACAGTTAAAAATGCATGCAGGGAAATGGCTAATAGATATAGTACTTCAACTCGTAGAATATATGAAATTTGGAAAAGACATGCTGAAGGCATACCCTTGCGCAAACAGCAACTAATACATAGTGTTGTTTCTTCTGAAATAATGTTTGAAAATAATACTTTGGATAGAAAGTCAAAGAAAAGAAACCCAGGATCCAGTTCTAGATCTGTTCGGGTATCTGATTCAGTAAATATTCCGATAAAAAAAGTAGTTGAAATGGATGATTTACAAGCTAGACTTGCACAAAATCGCAAAGAAAGAGAAGAAGCTAAACGTGAGACGAAAAGAGTCTTAGATTCCAACTAATCTACTTTTGTTTTTTCTAGAGTAGTTTGTAGACCAAAAGGGCCATTGCTGGGCAATAATCTACATACCATTTCAATATCAGACTCATTTCTATAGGTCCGTAGTTTTTTATTAAGCTCGATTAATTCGGTATTGGATTCGAGTACCTCATATAGCGATTTTTCTAACTCCTTATAGCTCATGCGTTTTTTTTAAAAGTCGAATCTAGGCTAAAACCCGCAGGAGCATGCCATTCCTCCAATGGATCATTATCGCTCTCATTACTATTCGCCTCTTGGGAAATTTGATCAGATACCAAAGGCTTATTGCAAAGCAATGGGACTTCGTCCCTATTATTCTGAGATGTAGTAGTGCAATTTACTTCAAGATTATTTTTTACCTTGTGCATAGTAACTGGAATAATGTGATCCTTTCCATTAAAAGGAATTTTCAACTCATCTTTACCCCAATCTATAGCACATTTATATTTCTTGAGAAGTGGGTTTGGAAATATCAATGTTGGTTTAGGGACACGTACAACTACAAAATCTTCACGTATAGTAAAACCTGGAGGAAATGTTATTGGAAAATTACGAGCAATACCAATAGATTCTGTTGGAACTGTAGCAACCCCACTAAGGTCATATTTTTCTAATTTATCAATTGGCCAATTTACACGTTTAACAATGTCTTCCGATGTAATTGGAGGTTCAGCTCCACTATCTAGTACTAATGCTGGAATTTTTAAGAGTTTGATTTTAACTGGTATAGTTGCAAGGCTTGTGGTAGGTTCCTTTCTTCGAACAAAATCTATCTCCATAGGATCATTCAATGTCTCCTCTTTACTATCTGATTCGGGTATTTCTGGGGCTGGCTCTCGATAATTTATAAAGTCAGGTTTTGCAGGCCCTTTAGGGGCGACTCTTCGAGTCATAGATAAATTCGGATTATTAATATTGTTTTTAATTGTTTCTATAACCTCTGGATCATTAAACATAGCTAGAATAATTTTTCGAATTTGTGAGTCAATAATCGTACCTGATTTCTTTTCTGAAGTATGTTTTTTTGGACTAGATTTCTTCTTAGAGGATAATTTAGGTACGTAAGCATCCTTATTTCGTGAGCCAGATTTCTTTACTTTTTTTTTATCTTGTTAATATTAACATTCATACTTTCAACTTCAGATGAAGACTCCTCAGACTCGGATTCATTATCGGAGGAATCAGATCCAGAATCGCTACTGGAAGAATTATTAGTATCAGAACCAGAATTTATAGAAACCTTATTGACATTACCTTTCTTCTTAGACCTGCTTTTCTTTTTTCGAGGACACTTACGAGAATTATGCCCAGTCCTATTACAGTTTGAGCAACGGTGTTGTGCTTTCGTAGCTTTTTTAACAGCCCTAGCTACGTGCAACTTCAACTGCTTCTTTGTAAGATTGGCCAATTCATCATCGGAGTCAACTTCAACTTTCTTTATTACTGGTTTTGGAGGCAAATCAGGCTTGGAGATAGGAACAAATTCTGAAACCTCACCAGTAATCCATTTTACAAATCTGTCCATTAATATATCTTGCATTTTTTGATATGTGCCAGGAGGTTGTGGTCCATAATAAGGTTGAGGTGTCTGCAATGGTTGTGATGGCTGTATTTGCTGAGGAGCTGATTGTGAAGAAACGGATTGGGATTGTGTAGGTGTTATTAATTTAGATGACAATTTATAACTAGACTGGGGTATTTTACTAACTAATCCTAATTTTTTCTCTGCTCTTCGCATTTCAATTCGCTCTAAAATTTCAAAAAGATCAGCTAATGGTTGCTCAGTACCAATGCGTTCAGCATCATCCTCCAAGTCTGGAGACAAACCTCTTAGAAATTGTCCCTTAATCTGTTGCTCATCAAGATTAAGCATTTTTCCATATTTTAAGAGTTTTGAGTAAAAGTCTCCTATAGGTTCACCCCCTGAGCTAATGATCCATAAACTAAATTGCGCTTTTCACTTATTACTGTAGGATATTCATTTCTGAGCCAATATAATGCTTGACCAATCCGAATGTCACCAAATACTATAGGATTAGCATTACCTGCATTAACAGCATTGGCAGGTCTATCCGATGGACGTCCTCCAGCTAAGCGCCAATCTTCAGTAAAAGCTTCAGCTGGAATCATGGAAACACCTACGGTTACTGCATTATTACCAGCAATATTTGCATAGTTATGGGCAATAGAAGGATTTCTAAAGCTATTACTAGTATTCATCTGTGCCATAGTGCGTCCCCGAAGAGCACCCATACCAGCCTGGCCATGATTTGCAAAAATATTGTGAAGTTCCCATCGTTTACCAAGAATTTTTCGATCAAACCATTCTAATGCTCGCCCATGTAGACACCCTCTAAGAATACCAAATGCTTGATCCCGATTGGCAACTGGGTCTATACCAGTGCCAGCTAAATATGACGATAATCGACTAATAAAAATATCAATATCCTCATCATATTCACCTGAAAAATTTGGTAGTGGTAATGGTTGTAATGCCATATTTGCTTGTATATTTATAGGTAAATTATTTTGTAGCGTAAAAATTTGTTGATTTAAATTCAAAATTAATTGCTCGGAATTTCGTGCCCGAGTTTTCCACTTACCCCACTTGTTGTCCAGTTGAAGATCGGCAAGTAATAGATCATTTTCTAGAGTCTTGCATTTATTTTTCCACTTATTGTATCGATTTGTTGTAAGATTTAAGAGATGTGTAGTAATTGCTCCATCTGTCTTACATTCTTGTAGTTGCCGTTGGATTCGTCTATTCTTGAATCCCAATGCAAATTTTTCTAGAAGCAATTTTGATATTTGTCTTTTTTGCATACGGATTGTAATTCGACCATCAAGTTCTTGAGATTTAAATATACTATGTTGCGTTCTGTGGGCCTCATAAGCCTGATGAAGAAGATCATAGTCATTTTGAAGTGTGCCTAACTGGGTTTGTGAATTAGCTAACTGGGTTTGCAAATTTGTTAGCTGGGTTTGCAAATCTGCTACTCGGTTTTCAGCATTAATTGCACGAGCATTTGCCCGTGGGTATATTTCTAGTACCAATCGTTCAAGCCTATTACCAGCATCAGAGAATATGTTAAGATAATTTACAATATCATTTAATGTAGGTGTTATTGTAGTTGGGCTTTGAAAATACCGTCTAATATTATCAACCTCTCGCTGAATTCTATGATTCTGAATCGTAGCTTGATTTTCGGGTAAAGATAATCTGGGCGATTCTGGTTGTTGAGCCATATTGCAAAGCAATGATGAATTGGAAATTCGAGACTCTGTATCTTCTTCGAATCTATCTATATTATCATTGCCATTTTTATATAAAATAAGTATTTTTATTTTTTCATTAAGCTTGTCTATTTCATCCTGAAAATTTACTAACCGTTTTTCTAAAAAATCTATATAATTCTCTCGGCTTTTAGAATCTTGAAGTGCCTTTTCTAACCGTTCTTTGAGATTAGAAATTTCTTGTCGCAATGGATCCAAATCCCCATCTCGAATCAAAATTTCTTTTTCGAGATATTTAATATAATCTTCTTTTAAGGCTAGATCCTGCTGTAATTTACAAAATCGATTTTTTATTATCTGCAAACTATCTTCAGCTTGAGCTAGTCTATTTGTGCTAATTTCTGGTGTCATTGCAGTATTTTATAACATAATAAACAAGAATCAAAAAATTAGTCTTTTGTATATGAGTGAACCTACTATTATTATAGACCCTAATGAGGAATTGCAAATTGTTCTTCGTATGATCTACTATAATGTGCCCGGCTTTTATTCCAATTCTAGAAAAATACGAAAAATATGTATAAAAGAAGGATATACTCATTTTCGACTTAAAGATATCACAAACTGGTTAGAGAATCAGTATGATTACCAGATATATCGACACCCACCAAAGATTAAGGCCCAGGCTAGCTTTTCTAAATGCCGAATTCCTAATAAATTACATCAATGTGACCTACTCCCCCATGTCCACGATGATCAGAAAAGAGGAAAAATATATTTACACACTTTGGTGTTGATAGACGTGGCAACTAGATATAAATGTGCAGTAGCATTAACATCAAAGACTAGCTCAGAGGTTTGGAACGCGATCGAAAAAATATACAATGATCCCAAAAATCCTCTCAAGTGGCCGGCGTTGTTGATGGTTGATGGTGCTGGTGAGTTTAAAGGATCATTTGCTAAAGGAATGGAGCGATATAATGTTCCTATAAGAGTTGTCGATCTTTATAGCTTTGAGAGCTTAGCATTAGTTAAAAAATTCAAACAAGATTTGGCTAGACTTATATACAAAATTCAATATGCCATAGAGGGAAAACTCAAAGAAGGTGAACGCTCGAAATTATGGAACAAGATACTTCGGAAAATTATCGACTATATGAATAACAATAAAACGCGATTAATAGGCATGTCCCCATCATATGCAATAACGTTGCGGAAAGTAATACCTAAAGTATCCACCAAACCTAAAAGACCTATCGGAAAAGATGAACTACGATTACAGAAAGGAATAGTTGTAAGATATTTATTAAAACCGGGAGAGCTTGAAGGAGGACACATGCACAGAAAAACTGATCCGTGGTGGAGTTTACGTATCTATAAAATTGCAAAAGTTATTGTTGGCAAAAATCCGCCTCAACCTGTTTTATATTATCTTGAGGATGAGCCTATTGAATCTACAGCTCATTTGATGGGTCGAAATCCACATCGGCAATTCAAGCGAGAAGAACTCCAAGTAATCAAGAATCCTGAAGAAATAGAGTATCCACCTGACGAATTTATACGAAAATATCATCCCTCTGGATCGATACATTTCGTTCGTGTTTCTAGTAGCGAATTTGACAGGGTTCAACAATATGCCAAAAAACGTGATGGAAGTATTTTAGCTAAAACTGGTCAAATCAATGATCAGAATGTATATCTTTGGTCATGTAAAGATAGACTCCATCAGTTTGAATATCCATATCCGTTAATAGCTATGAAATTTGAATGGTGCCCAATTTGCCCACACACACGTGAAAGGAGTTGTCGATATATTTTTGAGGATTTACTGGGTAAAAAGTTCCCACAATGCGCACCAAAATTCTTGGGTGGATTGAGGCTCGATGGGTATAACGAAGAACTAAAAATGGCGTGGGAGTATAATGGAGTCCAGCATTTTTATCGCAATAGTTTATATCACAAAAATCAAGGTGACTTAGATTCACAAAGAGCACGTGATCAAACAAAGCGGGAAATATGCAAAAGAGAAGGCATAGATCTCATTGAAATTAGCTATGATACAGATTTGTTTTCCTATATCAAAAGTGAATTACAAAAGAGGGGTTATTTGTTACATAAAGAATAAATTCATAAGTATAACATTTGTGCGAGTTGACCTACAACTTTGAATCTATGAATTATCAGAATAAAAAATCTGGTGAATATATGTATATAGGAATATAGATCATTATTTTTCAATATAGATCATTATTTTTCAATATAATAATTGGTACTGCTTATTTTAACCAGAATGAAAGTAGAAAAACTTGATCCATGTGAAATATTCGTACTTAATATCGATGAATACAAAAATCCAAAAAGATTCAATGGTCTTAACTCATGTCCTCAGTGGCCTTTTAATTTACTAGTCAGTGGGCAAACTAGATCTGGAAAAACAAATATGATTATTAGTCTATTACTTGGGGATAAGATGTTTCGAATGTTTAGCGGAAAAAAGGTGGAACGAGATATATTAAGAATGATGATTTGGTTTTGATCGGACATCATCTCAAGGAACCGAAATATAGACATTTGCATGATTGTTACCGAATAATTTCAAATAGCCCAAAGCCATATCGTGAAGATATTACATTCCGAGCATTGAAACCCGACAAAATGCCAAAAGTTGATGACTTCTCTCCTGAAAGAGGAACAGTTGCTATATTCGAAGATGTGTGTACCGAACCTAAAAAAATACAAGAAAAAATTGCTCGTTACTTTACTGAAGGGCGTCATAAAAACATTAGTAATATATATACTACACAATCCTTCTTTGACTGTCCAAAACTAATAAGAAAAAATCTCGATTATATTGTTCTCTTCAATGGTAGTGGTACCTATGATGAGCTAGTTAACATTGCCCGACGATATACAAAAAAATAGCGCGATGTTGTCGATATACTTGATAAAAATTTGCAAGGTAGAGAATTTATTGTTATTGATTTAACTAGAGCGAAAGAAGACCCTCTATATATCAGAAAAGGTTGGGACCAAGCACTTGATCTTTCTAATAAGTAGAGCCTTATTTATAATGATGAGGTAATAATTATTTTTTCCGTTATTTATTAATACAACAATATAAGTATTGCAAAGCAATGGGCTATACCCCACATCCTACTCGCCACTTCTATTAAGAAGCTGTCCGTATCCAGCTGTGATTGGAATTGGGGTGGATGATTTTAACATCTTATTCGCTACTATTCTCCAATAAAATAGCTATCAGTATCCAGCCTGATTGAGGTTGAAATAGGTGTTGAAAAATAAATAAACTCTATTTGTACCGAGAGAAATTTTTGTGCCATGTAAAATGACTGTATATAAAAATCAAAGTAAAAAATGTTACTAGCTTTTCTTTAGGAAAGATAACAAAATAAAATTTATTTTCAATAGATACATATGAATATATAGATATGTATATTGCGAAGCTATAGATTGATAATTTGATGCATTTCTCCATGAACTGTCTATAATAATTTATTCGATTCTTATAAATGGCGGGTATTTATTATCAATATATAATTCAGGATTTTGTATTCACTTTAACATTACATATCATTGCTTACTATTGATTACTCTGTATCCTTGTTGTCCTAATAAATTTAAAATGTGGTTATATAATCTTTTTTGTAATTGATATTTCTTAGCATCTGCCCAACTTTTAGGACTATAACGATAAAACATTTCAGGTAAATTTCGAGCATATGCTGGTACATCTTTAGCTAGAATCGTTCTCCCACCATATCCAACATAAGAAGTTTCAGGAAGTCTTATTTTTCGAGGAGTTATACCTAAAAACTTCTTGTTCTCAGAAGTATCGTCATTTCTGACTGCTTCCCAAATTCTATTGGATTCTGATTCAGGCTTTTTCTTATAATTTCGATAAGCAGTTTGTATAATTCTTGCTTTTCCGAAATCGGTCTTTGGTTTATCACAATCATTATCCCAATGACTGGTCATCAAATCACTAGGTACGAGACGATCAACATATCTTTGTCTAGTAAAATGGAATGATTTTTTAGGTTGTACGTCATCAATTTTTATAAGTTTCCAGCAACCAAAACAAATAGCCATATGACTTTTATGAATCCTTGGTCTGTAATAATCGAAATTAACAAATTTACCTTTACCATATGACATAAATAAACAATATCGATGATATATACTAAATTTTCCTGAATTTAACAAATCTTGTAATGAAATTCTTACTCGTATTACCCATTGAACAGGTGTTTCGTTCTGTTTTATGGTAGATAAAGTGTCAAATAATCTCTCATTATCGAAAATTTGATTGAGTTTATTAGCATAAGTTCCACCATAATGTGATATATATGATACAGCATACTTCATATCAAAACCAGGACGATTAATATATGGTTTAGGAAGTGTTTTATCTTTTTTATCAATAATAGTGGCGATATCAAAACCAGACATATTATCGCTTATATATTTAGCAGTTTTAGTGTTTTTAACCTATTAGATTTGGTACAATATATATGATTAAAACCAGATTCATTTTTAGTACGAATTGGGTTATTAGATAAGTTGTGTATATTTGTCATATTTTGTGAGTGATATATAAATGAGAATGAGAGAAATGCATATTGGGTTGTAGCGAGAATTGTAAACCCAAAGGGTGCGAAAAATTTCACTTGCACCATTCTCGTATTCAAATTGTATCCCATATAAAAAATTAAGAAATAAGGTTAAAATTATATTTTATGCGGTCCAATTGAATCACCTAATTGATTATTTTTGCGGACTGAACGAACCACCCAAGTCAAAGTACTGAGCCACCAGCAATGATGATTATGCCCTTTCGAATACACAACACACATAGTCAGAGGCCCTATCATCAAGAGGTGAAGACTCAAGCGAAATTTTTTGCATAACTATATATACCCGTAACAAGTAACCCAAGTGATCGATCTATCAACGCAATATAATCTAGTGCAAGAAAAAAAACGTATTATTTACCCGATTCATCTAGCATATCATAAGAATTTTCGGATTGGGTTGTAAATGATAAGATAGCAATAGGTTATGTACTTATAAAAATTTTGAGGTGGATACATTCAAACTATTTCTCATCTCGTAGTTAAGTGGACGAAACCGCGGGAAGCCTGCATGATCTTCCTCTCCTTACTACGCAAACAATGATAATTTGACGATCGCGCCCTCTAAAATTGGGTTTTGAAGGCTTGGAATAATATGTAATTCAGATTAGAAATAGTAAACTTATATTAGAGATTGTTATAGAAGCTACATGTAATAAAAAATAAATGCATTCTAAAAAATATATCAATAATAAAATGCAGATATATTGGAAATCCTCTATAAATCATCATAATCGAACTAGAACAATTAAGGATATGCAAATACTTGCAGAAAAAAGGGAGGGTTTTTGTATTTCAAATGAGTATATTAATAGACAAAATCCTCTTGAATGGCAGTATAAAAAAGGACATAAATGGAAGGCCTCACCTAAAAATATTATTAAGGGAAGTTGGTGCAGACAGTGCCGATGTCTTAATATTGATATAGCAATTAATATTGCACAAGAACGAGGTGGTAAATGTCTTTCTACAGAATATAAAAATTCAAACACACCAATGCTTTGGCGTTGCATCAAAGGACATGAATGGTATGCCCCTCTTACACGAATAAAAGATAAAAAAAGATGGTGTGCGCAATGTGCTGGTATCAAACCTTGTGGTCTTGAAGCTTGTCAGGAGATTGCATACAGTAAAGGCGGTGCATGTCTTTCTACTGAATATAAAAATCTTAATGTTTTAATGCAATGGAAATGTGATAAAGATCATAAATGGTTTGCAAGTTTTAATAGTATAAAGCATGCCAGATCATGGTGTCCATATTGCTTAAACAAACACGAAAATCTATGCCATGACATTATAACAAATATTCTTGGCCCACCCTCTGGTATCCGCCGACCAGATTTCTTGAAAACACTGGAATATCCTCGAGGATTAGAGCTTGATATCTACTATCCACAACATGGGTTAGCTATAGAGGTACAAGGTATACAACACAGGCAATATAGAAAACGCTTCCACAAAAATGAGAAAGACTTTGAGAAACAATTGATCCGTGATCAACTTAAGAAAGAACTTTGCGAAGAAAATTGGATTGTCTTAAGGTATGTTTGGTACTACAAAGACCCATATATAGTTATTCCAGAGCATCTTCGAGAATTGGGTCTTATTAAGTAAACTTAAAACTTCATTTGTTGTTATGACTACACCCGAGAAGACTATTCTATAAAGGATAAATTGCATATTTTTTGCGGACCAGACGATCACCTTTACCTAAGTACTGGGCTACCTAAGGTAATTATGAGCCCGTTGAGTCTCACAACATGCATAGTCAGAGGCCCTATCGCTCAATATTAGAGACGAAATTTTTTGCTTGACTAAGCATACCCGTACGAATAGCTCCGGCAACTGTCTTATCGACACAAAACAATCTAGTGTAAGAAGGTAGAATATCGGTAAAAAATTTCAGATAGAAAGCGGAAAAAAAAGATTTTATATACATATTTATTTGAGCCTTATGCACGTAGTGCTCAAGGAATGTTTCAAGTTGGTTATTGTTACGTGGCTTGTTATATTTGTATTGATATACAATTAATAGCCTCGATTATCCTTTTTTTATATAATTGTATGTTTGTTTTTAAGGGGCGGATTACCTGGTAAGCCATAAATATTTGTACATCCAAGCCATAGGACACTGTCGAATAATTACTAACAAACACAATTATTGCACACGATAAATCAATCAACAATCGCACATTTTCTATATTCGGATTAGATTATTAATAACTTGTTGAAAGACGTATTTAGGCACGCTATTGCTATATTTAAGCCAGATCTACAAATTTAGAATAACCGTTACTTATACATTATCACGAAGTGCAGAAGTGTAATCCCAGGGTCCGCTTTTTATCACATGATTTATTCTCTACGATAAAGAATACATGTTTCGGATGTAATGTTAAATCGGGTTAATAATCATTATTTTCAAGATCACCCGGTCCGAGATAAGCAAATCCGAGATGTGCGTAGATATCCTATATCTAGATCCATACTTATAGACTATGTTGTTATTATATTAACTCATAATTAAGATGCAATAGGCGCAATGAAGGTACGATGAAGGTACGATGAAGGTGCGTTGAAGGTATGATGATTTTTTTTTTCTTATAAAAACGTATGGAAATATCATATCGTGAGTGTATCTCAGTTGGGTATCCGTCGAAATTAAATTTTTGTGATGTGGACCGATGATCAATTACGCTTATTGATCGATGAAAGAAAAAATCGAAATGCGGATTATTATAACATTTCCGGTAGTAGTAGGGTAGACTTTTGGAATAGTATAGCAAACACAATCAACGAACGATTTGGGACCACCTATACAGGACACCAATGTAATAATAGATTTCAGAATCTTGTTAGAGATTACAACGTAGGCGTTAAACTCTATATACTATTTTAACTATGACATTCCATATGATAGTATTTCAAATGTACTTTTATATTGGCTGTGTTGCCTCGCTGAAACTTTTTTAGTCGATGTGTTTATATATAGCTGGGAGCAAAACCGGAAAGAGGAGCAGAGCAGGTGAACGATATTTTGAAGAATTTAATTCTCATTTTTGGGAGAGACCTGGTAAGTTCACCTATGATACAATCTATCACCGTAGTAGTAAATATATAGATAACTCATGAAATTGCCTTGTATATGAGAATATAGAAACTCCATTCGACATATTGCATAATGCAAACACATCCACCAGAAGACGTCGCCGTAACCGTACCCCACCACCAACTTACGAAGTGCCATCAATTCTAAGTACTAGTCGCCGTGAATCCACCACCAATCAAAGGAATCGATCCGCATCACCCATCCGGAGAGTTCCTAGTAGAAGGGATGAGAATAGTAATCGAGATAATGTAAATAGTGCCGTTGGACATAGCTTAGCTAATGTAAATGATGTGTGTGGAGATTCGGGTAATAGCACGAATGATGCAAGTGGAAATTTAAGTAATGTGACTTACTCATCTTCATCTGAGTTGATAAATATTACTTCGGCCCTTAATTTATCTGCATCACAAAATGACAGCGATTTAAGTATGCCCGATATAGGGGGGCCACTGGAATCTATAAATGAGGAAAGTTAAATTCACGGCTGTTAAATCAAATTGAAATAAATCAAAAAAATTCGCCAGAAAATAAAGCATTTATTATGTCATACGATCACATGACTTAACAGTCCCGTATCCCTGTGTTTATTTTTATAATAACGATTATCAGTTCGACCGGCTTTAATAATCAATGACCTGCATTATTGCTTCGCAATGACCCAAAGGGTCTAAATTTTATGCGGTGTTACTCTCCTGCAAAATCATTTATCACGGTCGATTTTTTATTAACTGTTAACAAATAACTAGACCCTTTTCTTATTATATATGGTTCCGCGATAAGAGCAAATCACGAATGGGACTCTGCGAAGTAGGGATGCTTTGCATCCTAAAAAGGCTATAAGGCTAATACGTATAACGTTCTTTATCAGTAGTTTTATCCAAATTTATATGCCATGAGGAACTTGGAATTCCCAGATCGTCAAGATCGTTGTCTTTTTTACTTCGTAGTACCGATCGTTGAATCTAAGGAGGGTTCAATTTACCTAAAAAAAACTACAAAATATATTTAGTATTTGGAACTTATGGCCGAGCGGAATTGCTTTATGGAGAAAAACTGACGTTAGATTTGGGTAATATAATTACTAATCGTGTATTTTTCTTTCTGGCAGGTTCTCTAGATCTAATGAACGTGAAGTATAAAAATAAGCGTGTTTCCACCCGTAAGATAAGTTAGCAATAACGTTATTTTTGCTCATATATATTTTTACTTGATTTACCTGCCCGTAATTTATTTTTAAAGTAATTTTGCTATTTCATTTAACGGAATCTATGAAAACGAATTTTTACTTACCATGATTTTTTTCGTATTCAGGTACAAAAAATGAGCGCTAACGATAGTACCACCTCCAAGACCAACATTACCACCACCTCCAAGACTAATGATAGTACCACCTCCAATACCAACAATATCACCACCCCCAAGACTAATGATAACACTACCACCACGAGTAATAACACCACCACCTCCACGACTAACAATCCTAATACCCCCCAGACTAACAATTATAACGCCCCTAGAACTAACCAAAGAACACATAGTTCCAATCGACAACGTAATAATAGGAGAAACAGACGTAGTAAGTAGAGGCATAGCCTTATTGCTTTTGCAATAAAATTCTGCTAAAGCTAAAAAGCTAAGACAATAAGCTAAAGAATCTCAATTTATTAATTTAGATGATCCAGACTATGATCCCGAAGATGACGATTTTCTTGAAAGTGATCCTTTTTATTATGTTTCAAAAGAATACGCACAATATTGTATAGATAATGATGACCATAGTCGTCTAAGTCGTAGGGACGCACTAAATATTCTAGATCAAAGTTAATAAATATTTTTTTATTTGTATGCCGTTTCGGCAAAAAAAAATTTTATTAAATAAAGAAGGGGGTCCTGTGGCCTTCCCATGTTTTATTTTTACGCGATTTTTTACAATGTAGTTTGTGATTATTAATTAGTGAAAACTATTAAGTTAACTTCATTAATCTATGCTTTTAATATGCACTGATTAAATAATCAGAATTCTTATAAGTTTTTTTCCCGCTACTTAAATCATAGTAATAACCTGGTTCATCTTCGTCAGAAAAACCGCAATAATCTCCATCATCGTTATCATCAGAGAATTCATCAGAGAATTCACCATCATTTTCATTATACTTATCGAATACATTTACAGTTTCTGGTTCCTTTGAAATCGATTTAGCAGATACGCTTACCTCAGTTTCTGATAAAGATTTGACATCCTCATTTATCATATCTTCCGAATTGGAGGTATGAGATGATTCAGTAGATATTCTTACCTCAATATTTGATACGTCTTTCGAGCTAGATGGTTCAGTCACGTGCGCGTTACAATTTGTAACGCCGATCTTTTCTTGATATTTAACATCTATACTAATAGATTTTTTAGGAAAACAGTTTATAATATCTTGAATTTGGTTGTCAGTTAAACTCGAAATTGCACTTGCGCTAGATGTTATTGCTCGAACTTTTTCGACGCCTACTCCTGTGAGTAATATATAAATTTTTTTTGCTCTGAATGTTTTCTGTCGCAAGTTTACATTGGTGATATCTGGGAGAAGTGTTTTAATCTCATTGTATACTAATGTCCTTGCCGTTTGATCATCGATTTTATTTATATGCTTAATCTCATCAATTCGATCTTCATATGCTTTGTAGTAACAATACCAACATAGAATCTCTTTTTGCCTAACTTTTATTGCTAGAATAAATAAATCGGCTATATTTTGTGCTGTAACTTTGGTAGGTCCAGTTATTATAGCTTCTAATGAGAATTCAGGAATTTGTACATCAAATACATTATTAATTCTATTATCATTATTTGCTTTGAATACAGATAAATCGTCTCTTAAATCTTGTTCTATTTTTTTATTATATGGAATTTTTATTTCGGTATTTTGTGCTTGATCAGTAGGTATTGATTCTGATTGGGTGGTTTTATGCTCACGGGTGTCGATAACAGGATTTAACTCATTATTTTGTATATCGGAAGAGGAAGATGTGCTTTGCATTGATCCTTGACTCTGAAGTTTCTTTTTTCTGATTCTTTCCCTTATTTCATTACTAATATTCTCTTTATGTATTGTTTCTACAAATTCAAGAATCTCAACTGAATCGTCATTAATAGTATCTTGTGATAAAGAAGATTTGGGCGTTTCAGATTCTGCTAATGATTCAGGTCTTGTCGGGTTATGTTCTAGTTCGGGTAAGTGATCAGGATTATTGTCTTTCTCCCTGTCAGACTGGCCCTCGATAGGAAATAATGAC
This sequence comes from Gigaspora rosea, assembly GCA_003550325.1. Taxonomy (NCBI): domain Eukaryota; kingdom Fungi; phylum Glomeromycota; class Glomeromycetes; order Diversisporales; family Gigasporaceae; genus Gigaspora; species Gigaspora rosea. The sequence continues at coordinate 131,995 of QKWP01000598.1, forward strand.
CCTTTAGACTCATCTCTTATTTCGGAAGAAATAGTACTTTGTGCCTGGGTCTGAGTGTTTACTGATAATTCTGAACAAGCCGTAGACTGCAAAATATCGTTTGTAGAAGATGCGTCTTGGTCATTAGTGATGACTTGGGTCTGCTTCTGTTCCAATTTCGTGACTCTATCTTTTAACTCAGCATTCTCGGCAGTAAGCTTGGCAGTATCTGTTTTATTTTTCTTTTCTAGTTCTTCGAATCTAATCTTGAGCATTACATTTTCCTCTATAGCTTGTTTCAATCTTGTGTTCTCAGCCTTGACTTCGGTATTCTCCTTTCTAAGCTCATCAATTTGAAGAGCAAGCCTAGAGTTTAATTCTCTCAAGGTATTGATTGTTAATTGATCGTTCGACATTGTTTTATTACAAAATAGGATATATTCAAAAGGTTAATCACATGAAATAATATTGATGTAAAAAATCGTGCTTTGCTTTATTGATTATAATAAAAATCGAAAAGAATCAATCTATCTATTGTTCTATACTATTGCTACACTACAAATTTTTCATTTGTCTAAACTATCTGTACCAACACTATCTATAATCCAGCTTCATTTTTATCTAGTTATCAGTCATACATGCAGTGTCAACAGTGAATTAACAATATTGAGCTTAGCAAAATGTTGCTTTCTGCAATGCTAATAAAGTTTTCAGAAATCTGTGTGAAAGAATTATTAGTTTCCAGGCCCAAAAGCTAATTCATCTGACACAACCGAAATTACCTTAATTGCGCGTTCGGCAAAAATGAAATTGTTGATTATTTTTCGAAAACCCGTGCAGCACCTTATGATCGGCCAATCAGAAAGCTGGTTCACTATATATGAATTACCGCGGTAAAAAAATAGTTCTCTAGAAGTTATGGACGCGAAACGAGAAAGAGAAGTTGCTGTCAAAGCCGTACTTAAAAGTGAATGTAACAATTATCTTTATGAGTACCTAATTCTAAGAAGGGAACAAGATTCTTTCATAGAAACTTCTCAATCTGAGCATGCTAGATATTTGGCTGAGCTAACTGAGCAACAAAATTTTAATGAACGCGCACAGCTCGCCTTAAATGCATTCGAGGTAAATGTGTATTTTTTCTTTGCTTTACAACGTTCTGACTTGACTTTACCCAGCAAGGGCATCCGCTGGTTTGTTCTTGTGATGATCCGCTGGTTTCGGGTAATGTCAAGCAAGACTTTGACAAGCAAAAGTATCCGCTGGTTTACTTTTGTGATGATCCGCTGGTTTCGTCAAAGTTTGTTTCTCTTCATCTAAGCAAGAGCATCTGCTGGTTTGCTCTTGAGATAATCCGCTGGTTTGGGATGAAGTTGGATGTAATCAATGAAAATCAGGCGTTTTTATTGCGTAAATGGTTGCTTTATTTCTGTTTGACTTAGCTTCTTTTTAAGTTAGAAAGAAAGTCGCCGGTTGTATCCCGCTTCTGGAGTGAAGTAGCTGAAGAAGTAAAACAAAGAAAAGAGGAGGAAAATGCAGTTCGATCTGCTTCGTTGGGGCACCTCAGCATATTCGGGAAAACGGTAAGGAATTGGAGTAGGGCATTTATGAAAGGATCATGATTTTATTTGCTTATTTTGACACCTTTTTTCTGGAAACAGCTTACTCAATATGCAAATACGCAGGAAGCATCGACTAAAGATATGAATTTATCAACTAATCATCGTAAGCGAGGAATTGAGGTTGTGATTGATAACGAAGAAAATGGTTCAAATAAAAAGGTAAAAAAAATTTTAAGCGTTAAAATTATGAGAACATGCAAACTCATGTATATTTCTATATAGGAAAAAGAAAACACCGAGAATGATTCTGATAATAATGAGAATTTGCCATCAAGAAACAATAACGAAAATTCTTCCTCGGGGTTTGAAAATGAAGAAATCAATTTTGATTTAACCAACATTTCGAAAGAATTGAATCGTGAACCAACAGTTTAAGTATGTTTTGTTATCGATTTTTTTATCTCCTGCATCTTACAGTTTGCTTATGTTTTTAGTGGGAAGTTGATAATATCAATGTAACCAACCGATTTCGGCATTATCAGAAAGTTGTTCTCGCGAAGGCACAAAGATGGGGCTTAAAACATTCGAGCATCTATGAACTTCTGTAAGTGTTACCTACATTATTGTACCATTTACATTAGATATATTAAGCATTTTTTTTATTGTATTTAGAGCTTTAGCATCAATTATAGTGCTCTGTTGGCCATGTCCATATTCCAATTTCACAAACCAAGAATGGAAAAAAATTACAAAAACCAATCCTTACACTTTGCAAGAATCGCCATTACCACCAGAAATTTCATTATCTCTTCGAGAGACAGCTAGTAGACGTTTGATTGATGGAGATGTTTTCATGAATAGTAGTGAATCAGAATTAAGTAGAATTGTTGCACTAATGTTCAACAACCTGTAAGTTTGCTTGGCATACATCATCTTTCATCTTATTCGCGAAGTCGTAGCTTACATAAATATAATACAGGTATTATGGTATTCCGGAGGTTGCTCCATTAAAGCTGTCGGAAGAGGAACATTGCAATATGTTCATATATCCAATTGCTCGTTCATTTCGCAGAAATGATAAAGAATATGAACTCAAATTAAATCGGGCTAATGTAGGATCAAAGACAAGACCTGATCTTTCCTGTACAGTAAATGACGTACCAATTCTAAACTCCAAGTTTAAACCATTGGGTTGTACTCCATTGCAAGAGAAGATGGACCGATTGAAAGTTCAACTAAAGGCTCGGAAATCGATTAATCAACAATTGCAAAGAAAAGGAGGTCCAGGCGAGGCAGTTATGTTTTTAAACATTGGTATATATACTTTCAATTAATTACAAGAAATTGGAATTTTTTATAATTTGCTAACTTATACTTTTACAATGATAAGGTAACTCAATGGAATCGTTTTTTATGGATTTGAAATGTGATGGGCTATACCGCTCCTGGCCATTTCTTACAACCAAACTGGTGGTTGACAAGTCTACAATTCCATTAGCAGAGTTTGCAATTAGTCATTTGATGGCTTTGGAAGTATGATATGTTTTTATATAAGCTTATGAGGTATTTGTTTACAAATTTCACAATCTTTACTTATTTTGTAATGAGCAGAAACGCGTTGAAAAAATTGCCAAAGATTTTAAATACCGAAGTAGTCAATTTACGCCCCCAGCACAAATGTCTTACATACGCGAATTTCCGGATACACCACAAGTAAAAATGTTGCTCAAATAGAATGTATTATACCGATTTTCCGTTTGCACCTGAATTAGTTCAATCATATGAAGTTATATCAGGTAACAATAAAGCGAATACGTATACATATTGATATATTTTTTCTGATTTTTTAAGAATTTTTCTTGGCAAAAGTGATCGGCATTACAAATTATAACGCACGTGATTTTTATTTCAATCCGAAGTTTTTAACATTTGTGGGAAAAAAAATTGGATTCTATTTCATATAATAACACATATACAATAACGTATTTAAATGTATAGTAATAATAAAAATTAACTACATGATAAGCGAATTTTAGAAAATAAGTTATGCCTTCTAGGTAGTACAGATAAATTTTACATGCAGAATTTATTCTAACACGTTAATGAATATAATACAGTACAACAGATAATGGTACGAATTTTGTTAAATTTCCATTAATGCATATTTTTATTTAACATTAATTATTCGAGAATTTTCACATTCACATCGCTTATATATGCCATCCGCTACTTTTTTACAGGTCTTACAATATAGATGTAAATGGTGATTGCATTCGTCACAAACCTTACACCCGTGCTTCCCCCTCTAAAGATATGCCACTTTTCGAAGTAATTTCGACTTTTTTGATTTGTAAGTATATTATTCATTGTTATATTAATAGAAAAAATAATATATATGTGGCTAAATTTTTTATTATACAAACCTGTAATGTGTGGCACTTGTGTTTGTCATTAAATTATGCATAACGGTAATCCTCATAAGGAATTTCTAATTTATTCTGCACGTACATTCAAAATTTTTCTCGTCGATCTTGTTACCGTTATGTAACATTGTACAGTATGTAATTCATTTTTACCCGTTACTAAAATTTGATCTTCCTAATGAGGTAAATAAAATTCTTAGTGAATGAATGCATTTAAAAATCAAATCACAAATATATCTTTATTAATTTTGTAGATATATGAAAATGGGCTAGGGAGAGCTAAGTAAAAAACTTAAGAATAGCAGACGTTTAAAGGGAGGAATTTCTCGAGCCCTAACCCATAAAATGAGAGTTCCTTCCCGCTACTCTATGTTATCTAACCATCTACCTATATCATTAAGTGTGAAACTTTTACAACTAGTGCTATTATTATAAAAATTTTTAATTGTTGCTGTTTTAATTTTACCACCAAGGTCTTGGATGCATACCTCTATCCTGTTACACATTTCATCACAGGTAAGATTTCTTGCATTCCTTTCTTGATCAAATACTTCTTTAAAGTGGGTCCAGATGGTTGAGCTAATATTTGAATATTGAATTCGATCAGATTCTGTAGAATTTGATGATCGTATTGATGCTGATGCCTCACTTTGTTGATCAGACCCTCTTCTGTTCATGCTTTGGATAAGGTATCGTTGATTGATTTCATCTTGGAGTGTTGTAATAGTTCTTCTGATTGTTTCGAATTCGTTAACAATTTGATTAAAATTATTATGGTAGGTTTCTAGAACCTGTTTGATTTCGTTATATTTCTCATACGCATCATTAATCATGGTAATGATATTCTGTGCTTCCGTTGCATAATTAGCATCACGGGAATTTATTTTTGCAGTAAGATCATTATTAATTTCAGCTCTGATCTTGATGATTTCTTTAGCAATGATAGTGTTGATCTTGGTATCACAAGAGTTTGATTCGTTGGCGATTTTATTTCTAATATCACACAAAAAGAACCATATAATGATGACCCCTACACATAAGTAGATATTTTCGGGGAATATCATTGCGAGGAATAAAAACAAAGCAGGAAGAACTATAAAAGGTATATTGTCCAAGATGTTGAATAAATGCATTTATGCAAAGGAGATCGGATTAGAGAATTATCAGTGGGGATTTAATCAGAGCTAAGTATTTTTATTTTTAACGGATTTGCTTTTATAAACTTTTATTAATTATACTGTGATTCTTTATTTTTTAATTTTGTAGAAGGGGGTTGCAATGAAAAAAAATCACTTCTTTTATACAAATTTTTGTGGGTTAAAATCTAATTCGGTAAATATACCTGTAAAGACTCGAACTTACTGGAAAAAACATCGATTCGTCATCAAAAAATAAAGGTAAAAATTCATTTGAGAATAGAGGTCCCGGATCAGAAAGACATGATAATACGTGGTCTGGGTAATGAAGGTAAGGTGTGGTGTATATGTAAACTAGCAGACCTGGTAAATAATTACAATTACAGCGATAATCATCACATCAAGATCCTAGATTTTCATATAATTATTAACCTACTTCTTTTAATAGTATAAGGGCGATATATGACCTTATTAGAACTTGATTTGCATAATATAACTTAATTTTGATTAGACGCTAGGCTTCATTTTGACACTTTAACATATCGGTTTTTTAGCATTGATCATTTACAAATTTATTTCATTTTATTCCTTATATTATAGAAACTTCGATATATAGACCAAGTATTGTGGAGCAATGCCCAAAGGGTCTACTACGTATATGCTACTGAGAATATACTAGAAAGTTTGAGCAAAAACATGATAAGTCGACATGATAATTATTATTTTTTATGGTGATTGATTTATTTATTAATCTAAAACGCGTATGACATCAGCACCACATGTGACAGGCGACTTAAAAGTCATGGCTCTTTGAGCTTACACATGACATCGCTCCCTTGAGCCTAATTATCCATTAATAGAATCATGAGTATAGCTTTGCCTGCTCTGATGTAGGGCTTCTACTATAAGATCATTTATCTGCTCTATTCTTAGTTGAGGTAAAATATGATGTGCCAAACCGGAAATATGTGGAACTACCCAGGCAAATCAATCAATACCTTTTACTTTAATGTTTGAGTTAAGTTTTTTTACCGCATTTTCACTGATACCCCCACATAATTGTATATTAAGAAATTTTAGATTATTAGATGAAGTTGCAATTTTTTCTATAGCTAAATCGGAAATATCACAACTAGAAATATCGAAATGCTCAAGTTTTTGACAATAATGCGCAATATCACAAATAGATACATCAGTAATATTTTTACATCCACTAAGATCAATATATTCCAAATTTGGATATAATCGCGCTATTTTACTAATTACACCGTTAGTAATATTATGACAGAATGCCAAATCGAGATACCGAATATTAGGGGATAAATGTGCAATCGATTCATTAATATATTTTAATCCAGCAATATACAAAAATTCTAAGCTATGGCACGATTCTGCAATCTCATAAATAGATTTATCGGTAATGTTTTTACAATAGGAAATATTTAGATACTTCATATTATAACATGATCGTGCAATCTCAGAAATGGAAATATCAGTTATTTCTTTATTATTATGAATATTGAGATGTTTTAAGTTGGGATATGAATATGCGATTTTAATGAGGGCTGTATTGCCGAACCCTTTGCTAAAATTGAGATCTAGATGAACTATACTGGGACATACTTGTATAATTTTTCTGATTTTTCTATTTGAGAGATTGTGGTATTTTGCAATTTCAAGATACTTTAGGCTTGAACCATAGAGAGGCGTAGATTCTTTACGTATTGCTTTTACAAACCTTTTTAGCCGTTTAAGATTATAATTCAGATAAGTAAAATGACGGTTTTTTTCTCCATTCAATACAATCTTACTCCATAGAATTGGAGCGGAACAGTGATACCAAACCCTATTAACAAAGAGAGTTGGGTAAAGCGATTTATCTTTTTCTAGATATGAAAAAATGATTTCAAGTAATTCTGGTAATACGAATAAAGGTGAAGAGTGACTCTGCATTGTTATTTTCAATCCATATTTTTTAAATTTTCTATTTTAACACATATTAATAAATATTATAACATAACATCGACGACAACTAAAGCTACTATCGATTCGGGTGCTGACTTCTCAACTATGGCTGAAGAATTTGCTAAACGTTTGGGATGGAAAATTAATGATGATAACCACGAATCTCAGAATATCAATAATGTGGTATCGAGTATTGTTAGACAAGTATCGGGTAAAAAAATCTGGATTTCTCCACACCAATTACTAGAGATAGTAAAACCCGAGATTCAGCAGGATATTATAAACTCGATAGCAAACCCGAATATTTCTCGAAGAAATCATACACCATGTAAGGCTAAAAGAAAAAAACCAATTTTTAACGATACTGCATCTGAGACAACATCCACATCTTCATCCCCATCTGGGTCTGATTCTGAATCGTCTAACGAAGATAAAGATTTTACTGTGAGTGCGGTAAAAACAAAGAAGTGTGATTAATCTTGATCATAGATTCGGAATGGTCTTGCCTGCTCAGGTGTTTGACCTAGTTTGCGATAATTTACTACAACATAATTTTGAACTGGAGAAGTGTGGTTGTCACTTGAATGTCTTAGACATTCTCCAGCAATTGTCATTAGATGAGCTGGATTTTTAGCTCCATGTACTACAGCAACGTAGACTGCCCCTATTTTACGTAAATGTTTAGGAATTAAATTATAGTCTTTTAAGAATCTATTGAACCATTTAACTCCTGGCTTACCTGGATCGCCCATTCGTCCAGATGATATAGCACACTGAATCCAAGTGAGTAGTTTTTTGGCTCGTTCTTCATTCTTTTCCATAGATCTAAATTTTCGAGGAGTATCTATCTGACCTCGATTCTTTGCATAACCCGTCACTCTAGCATCTGTAATACGTAAAGATGTAAGTTCAGCAGGGCGTATACAAAGCATTATCATAACATCTGTGAGAGCTTGTAAATCGGGCGGGGTAGAAATATCATACTTATCTAATCTTTCCTTAACTGATTCTAATGTAAAGTGGTCTGGATAATCAATTCTCTCGAATGCCTCGACAAATTTACATCGATCTCTCTGAATTTCATTGGCATCTTTTGTAATATCGGGGAATTTTGTGGCTTCGATAATTTCCGGTGAAGACTAAGATTTTTTAATTCTCTTCGGAGTCGAGAAAGACGTGATGAGCCAGCATTAGCATTTATTGCCGATAGGGCTAAGGCATAAGCTTCAGCTCTTACATCTCTAATACTAAGCTTGTTCTGTAAAAATCGATGCGCCATCTCTCTGATAGTTTCTTCCTCCATTCCTTTAGAGAGTTGATTGGTGATTACAATATTTACATTTTTATCTGAGGTAGTTACACTATGTCTACTTTCGTTTTTCAGGATTGTGAATAAGGCATTTACTTGATCTTCACTAAACCCATATCTATTTTGCAAGATTTGTTTTGCTTTCTCTCTAACGATCTCTTCTTCTAAACTTTTTGGGGGCTTGGTTATTGCTATTCTACAATTACCTTCAACCAAATTTATAGTTTTATTTTTCCCACTTCTCTGATTAGGTATCAATACACCTACCTGTTCACTGCTAAATTTAAAACCATCCCGAAGGCGTCTGCGAGCCTGATTCCGCTTTCTATCATCAGTAAGATTCTCGAGAAACTCTGAAGTATATTGACCAAGTTCTGATATATCCATCATTGAGGTGAGTTTATATTTCTCAACGATTTTTGTTGCAATAGCTGACATTGTTAGATTTTATAGTAGGTCAAGTAGTTTATGAGCAATTCTTTAGATTATATACACTATAAAATTAATTTTTCAAATCGAAATTAATTACGCTTTTCCTCCCATGCTTGGAGGCACGAAGTGTCATTTCTCCCGAAATAAGCTCATGATTCGAAGAAGAGGTAAAACCTCGAATTTCCAATTCATCACCTAAAGGCTTGCAAGGTAATAGATAAATTTTTAGTATATATCATTTTGGGCGACACAAAAATCCCTTCTGTGATATAATATAGCCATGGGGTCAAATTTTTCCAATCGTGTTTTTTAAGCGACACAAAAACCCCCTTTGTAAGATATATCATGGATCCTCATCGAATAAATACTCATTTTAACAGATATCAAATAGGTTCTGAGTATCTTGTGAAATAGAATTGGGAGAGTTTTCTATTTCATCAGGTGAAAGTTTACTATATCCATAACGTATATCCTCTCCATTTTCATAAAAGGGACCTTCTCCCGTTTGGTATGGTGGCAACTTTGGGACACTTTCATTATCAAATAGTCCAACTAAGCGGTAATACCTGCGATTATTATCTATAGCTTTATACTTTATCCCATAAGTTAAGAAGAGTGCTGAATTTAATAAGCCTAGTTTTGCTCTAAGAGTTTTTAATCCAGATTTTTTAGCACGTCGGGATGAATCTGTATTATCAAAAACTCGTGCCATTTTAGGGACCAATTCTTGGAGATATTTTATGGATTCGGGTGATTCTAAACGTGCTTTAACAATATCAGCTTTATATCTATCTCGATCATCAATGTCTTTAATGGGTGTGCATAACTTTAGTAATTCCAGACAAATTCGATGCTTCTCAGCTTGGGTAACGGTTGTAAGTCTATCATTTCTATAATCTTCACAGATAATGGCCTCAACTGCTGTCTCATTATTAGTGCCTGAGTCTCGTAGTTTCCGGAGGTTTCTGAACCATTTCATATGATCATATTTACCATAATCTGTAATAAATTCCTCTGTTAAAGATTCAGGTGACATCCCATAACAATCTGCAATATGATACCGGCTTAGCGCATACATTTCTTCTAAAGTCTTCTTTGGCTTGTTTTCTAGGTGTTCAGCCATCTCATGATTGAGAATATTGGCGTTAGCAATGTCTGAAATTTCCTCTGCTTTAATAGCCGAAGAAGACCCCTTTACTATTTCAGTTAATGACACGGTATCATCTTTAGCTTTTGGAGTGGCATTTATTATAGAAACTACCATACCTGCCTTTTTAAGAAAATCTACCATTCTCCACCCAAATAAACGACGAGATCAGAATTTTTCCAACATATATGCCACCCATAATCGAATTGTTGGAATATCCTTATTTCGAATGATAGATTCTACATCTGGGAATATCCTCTATTCTGAAGCTCCGTAGGTAGAGATTCTCGTTTTGCTTTTAATAACCAATTAAATAACTCTTCTTCCGTAATAGGAAAATTAGATGCTCTTTGCTCAATATAACACACATAATCCTTGATACATCTCATACGGAACAGCATTTGATTTGTTCCAGCATTTGTTTCGATATAGCTGTTGAAGAGACAGAATGCCCGCTCAAACTTGTGGTTAGTACAAGAAACGCCTATTTTTAAAGTGCTAGTATATGCAACGAGGTCCACCTCTTTCCACGTTTCATCAACATTACCAAAATCTTTAGCTTTTTAAGCCGGATCAGACTTACCATGATAATTTTTAATACGTAATTCGGGAAAATCAGTTCTAAGAGCATGAACAATTCCTTGTACATCCTTTCTGAGATGACAGATAAGAGATGCACTTTTTCGTTCATTTGGGGGTAATGAAGATATTTCCTTAGCCCATTTCCAGAGATCGGCTAATACAGTTTCTTTATTAGGAGCCAAGCGAAATGTTTTACCTTTCTGGGGTTGGTATGTGTTATGGATAACTGAAAATTGCTTACCCTTTCAGAGACTTTTAATCCAGTCTATATTAAGGTCTGTAAGATCATTATCCATAACAATAATTTGCCTTGCCTCTTGAATTAATTTATATAAATCCTCTCTTGATTGCCCTGCTAAACGGGTATGGGCTTGAGCAATTATAGATACTATTTCATCAAGCCATAAATCATATGGTATCGGAGAACATTTACATTTTTTCTCGCATTTGCATTTATTAATAATACGATGTAAACTTTCTATCTGACATACTACTCTTTGATGGTCTAGGAGGTTAATATTACCATCGATATCAGTATACGATTTGAGGTTGAGCCTTGTTGTAACAGCACTAGAATAAGTGTGTCGTGTAGATAATACAAGTAAGTTTACGCCATCAGGAATTGTAAGATGCTCTAAAGTATAAGTTTTTCCTGTCTCCCAAAGTGAGCCTACATATACATCACCTTCTTTAGGTAAAGGTTCTACATATTGCGACTCATATACTTCTGTTGCAGTAAGAGGAGATTCACATTTAACCCAACTCGGCATTTCTAAAAAGGGTTTCGGGAACTTTGGGCCTTTTATTTTGGAAGGGCTGGGGGTAGATGCGTTATTATTATTTTTTTGTTGGATTTTTTCTGCAATAGATAGGTCGTTAAAAATTTCTCCTCCTTCATCTTTATTTTGCTGGAAACATTTCACAATGAATGAGCAATTACCATATGCACGACCATACCACCTCTGATTCTTATCATGTGGACGTTTACATTTTGAACATTCTAGATATGCTTTTCGGCTAAAGTATACGAAATATTGAGAATCTTTTTCTTCGATATTCCAACTTCCGAGATAATCAGAATATTTCTGCAGAACTTGATTCGCGTATTTTTTTAGTGAATCGTGTCCCACTATTATTTTTTTCTGATTATTTATTTTTTCTACACTAAGTATGCGAGGTCTTACTTCGAATCCTGCACTAGCAGGTGGTTGTACTCTTGCGTGATTGAGTTCATCCCATCCATTATCTAGTGAGAATTGAAGTATGCGCTTCACACGGTCTTTTTTTGCAGAACCGATTAAGCGGAGACAGAAATTTCGACCAGGTAACCCTCTATCAATAAACTTACCATATTTTTCTCCCGTTAATCTGTATACTAATTCTGTAAATTCTTTGAGCTCCTGATAATCAACAAGAAGAGTTGGAGTGTATAGAAGGTGATAGCTGCATTTACTATCATCAGATGATGTCATAATTACCAATCCTTTAATAATTTCTTCCCAACTACAATCAAGAATTCGATACAATGCTCTTACAAATGAACAACAAATGTTGAAAAACACATTTTTAGTATTAACGTTTTCAGCTTCCATTTTTTCTTTAGATGCGTCAATATCAATTACTGGTCTTAGTGGGTTTTGGCCATTAATACATTCGTGAATTCCAGGTAATCCATACACTTCTGAGATATCATCTACAATTGAGAATTTTTTGTATTCACCTTGTTCTACCTGTATAACTAATTTATCTGCTAACTCCTCCCGTGTATATGCATCGAGCAGACTAATTCCTTCTTTTGCTCCGTAATTAGGTAAGAGATAGTCCCATAAATGTATATCTTCTAGTGAACCTTTATTGTTCAGCATATCTCTGGTAGGTAAAGAAACGATTTCACGAATTTTATTCATCACATCTTTTTGTGTAAATTTATCATCAAATCTTTCTTGCCGTTTAGAATACATGGGGATCACTTGTTCTGTGGAATATGTCGTATTAGACATTTGTTCTTCTACTTTAGGGGGTTGAGGTACTGGAGTCTCAATAGTATTGGTTTCATTATCTGATTCGTAATCGGAACCATAGTCACTGCAATTCTCTGATCTATATTCGAATATATTATCACTAAAATTATCTGAATCGCTTGAATAGTCATCGGTTTTCCCGCCCCCGTACCGCGTTTGCTGTGCGCTTTGTTTACTCATTTTTGGTATTTTGTTTTTTTATGCTATAATAAATTTGGTGATATATTATTCGCAAGAAAAAAGTTTAAAATGAAAATTAATTCCAGAGTATAATTATCAATATCTTTATCAACTAGTATATAGATATGGCTTTTTATCGTTGCCCCTATATTCTTAGGACTGGAGAAGTTTGTAATCGAGGATGCTATCGGCCTGAGGGGTGTAAAGTTCATTGGGATGCTCCCACATGTATACCTTGCAAAGAATGTGGTAAGTTAACATTTTCTTCTTACGACTATTGTGATATCCATGCTAAAAAATATCGGGCAAGGTCAGGATATTATAAGAAAAAGCTCAAGAAGCTTGGCCAGATACAAGTGTAGTGAACACAATTTAAAAAATATATATCAAGGTGAAGCTAACTGCGTAATATATATATAATAATTCTGGCAGAAGGCTTCACTTTTTGATAGCATGTTTTCGGGTATGCTTTGGATATATAGTAAGGTGAAGCTAACTGCGTAATATATATATAATAATTCTGGCAGAAGGCTTCACTTTTTGATAGCATATTTTTGATATGTTCTCGAGGTATATGATTGATGATATGTTTTTGGATAGATCAAGGTGAAGCTAACTGCATAATATATATATAAGAAAAATAGCAGAAGGCTTCACTTTTTAATAATATGTTTTTGGATATGTTTTCGGGGTAGGAAACTTCAGATTTTGGATAGATCAAGGTGAAGCTAACTGCGTAATATATATATAAGAAAAATAGCAGAAGGCTTCACTTTTTAATAATATGTTTTTGGATATGTTTTCGGGGTAGGAAACTTCAGATTTATTCATAGTTATACACACACCTTCTTACATATATCATGAATGAAATCGAGTTAGATAACATGTTTTTAACATAGGCGAAATCGGGGTATAGTTCTAATGCTAACTAGTATCAAAAATTCTGGCAATCGAAATCGGCATACATATTTGGTAGCAATAATCGATAGCATAACTAGATAGCGTGTATATAGCAAGTGTGACGACGAACTCGTGAACCAATTGTCACTCGAATGACGATGCAAGTGTGAATTGTTCGTCACTCAAATGATGGAGCGAATATTAGCTTGTCAGTATATCTCTGACGACGCAAACACGAATCATTCGTCATCGAATGATGGAGCGAATACTAATATATCTCTGATGACGCAAACACGAATCAGTCGTCATTCGAATAACAACAGACATATGATCCCGTCGTCAGACATAACCTAGATTAAGTGGAAATAACATAATTATGTTATTTCCACTACCCCAACTAACAGCAAAAACGATGAATCCAACAATAAAAATGCTGTACTATGGCGACCACCAACAATAACACGAAATCAACAATGCTAAGTTTTCCACACTCCAATAACGGCGGCGATAGCTACGAAAGTAATTCACCATCTAATAACGCTGATACCACAATTAAAGCGTTTTTATCACTCCAAGAACGATGATGCCAACGACGAAAGCATTATGTAATGGCATCAAAAAGGTGTTAGTAAAAGCAAAACAATCAAAATAAAAACAAAAGAAGAAAACATACGAACCTAGCATATCCAAAGAACGGCGAAGAATGGTGGCCACAAAACAGTTCTCAAGACCGACCTAACAAAAAAATGAAAAGCGTTAGTAATGCATTCACAAGACAAAAGCAACAACGAAAAAAATAAAACCATACGTCCCGGACTTGCAAGACATGCATCCTAAGAAAGTTCAAAAACACCCTAAAGGACCTAGAAACAAGAAAAAAAAAAGCGTTAGTAACACGTTCAGAAGCAAGAAAAAAAACAAGAACAACGTATCTACAAAATCATACTCTCCAGAATTTTCAAACAAACGCCTAACAGGTTCCAAGAAGCCTAGCAATCCTTAAAAAAAAAGAAACAAGTGTTAGTAACACATTCACGAATCAAAAAAGCAAGACAAAAAAATTAAAGCATACGCCCCAAATACCAAGACAATTGCCCACAATTTTCATGAACGTCCTAGAAAAAAAAAGAACTGTCAGTATGTATTCATGAACAAGAAATCAAGAACAATACTCTAACCTCCTACCTTGTCATTAGCCAACATTGTCGTGAAATGACGCGCCAGCAACAAAACTAGGAGTAAGGCTATCATTGCCAACATACAAGAAACGACACCTAAACGACGTACTCGATAAAGACACAAATTCCCACCAACAGCCAACAACAATGGCGACACACAATTCGCCAAGACACCAATAACGAAACGAAACTATGGCACCAATTCCAAACGACGGCTCCGGTAACGACGACGACACCAACTCAAGTGAAGTGTCACAAAAAAAAAAAATATTAATAACTAAACGCGTTGAAACAAAAAAATTAAAAAAAATTTAACTGATTCAATCGGTTGATAATCACTATTTATACCCCGTGATTAGGGGTGCATCACGGTGCATGGTGCACCAAATTAAAATTTCCTTAAAAATTTTATATATATAATATATATATAAAATAAAATTTTAATTTTTTAAAAAAAGGCACCCGGCCGGGTTACGAGAAACAATTATATTTGTTTGCACGGTCTAACTAATCGATTATGATTTTTTGCCCGATTCGTAACACTAATCCGAATACTAGTATAAATATTCGAACTTCAAACTAGTTTGACAAACTTCGGACCGAACCGAACCGAACTCTTAACTGAGTTTGAGTCTGGTTCGAAGTTTGAAACTAGCAAAATTTAGAGTTCGAGTTCGGTTCGATCCCGGATCGGATCCGAACCGGACCAAACCCGAACCGAACATAGGAGCACTAGCTTTAACTTCGATATTCTCAGCCTCAACCCCAGCATACTTCTTATTAAGTTCAGTAATCTCTACAATAAGCTTGGAATTCTGTTCTTCTAGCAAATTAATTTTGGATTGTGTATTTGCTATTGTTCCATATAAGAATTATTTATTTAAATTTTCGAGTTAAAACAAAAATCAAATTGGCAAGTAATTTCGCAGACCTCGGGTCGTTCAAATTTCACAGACCTCAACTCGTTTAAGTTTACCAAGAAAATTCCCGATCATATGCAAGTTAATAACATTCAATAAAATAAATTCATGAAATACACATGCAAAAGTAAACTGATTATGTATGCGAAATCGGCCACCAGGTCCAGTTTTATTAATATAAAAAATCGAGATATAAACTATTAGTTTTTGGATTTTTTAAACTGTTTAGTTTTCCTTTTCTTTGGTACATGCATTGATGTCGATCGTGTTGGGGAACCAACTGTTGGTGTCAAAGGTTGTGATGGGGAACCAGCTGTTGGTGTCGAAGTTTGTGGTGATGCTGACATATCCATTGACATCATTTCTGCTGAATCATCAGTGTTATATAATACATTTCGCAGGGTGCATGCAATTGCTGTTCTAAAACTTAACAATGCATGAATAACGTCTTTAGGTTCGATAGACGGGAGATATAAGGGTAATTTTGCCCGATTGAGCTCCTATATATACTCCCTTCTCTGTGTACGCTTTGAATTTCTAACGCACTTCCAGCCACATTCATGGTAAATATCGTCAGCATATTTTTTATCGCTGTTCCTCTAAAGAACCTATCATTTTTGGCCAACCATGTTTCGTTATTGAATCTTTTGCGAGCCTGTTGAGTTTATTGTGGTCTCGAAGTTGTTTGTCGAGAGAAGAATTAGGTCTACCAGTTTCAAGGTATCCAATCTCAATAGACTTATTTTTTATTTCAGCAACGACCATGTAATCAGGTCGATGAGCGCTTTTCAAAGATCCTTTTCGCTCATGCTCGTTTGTTCTCCTCTTAATTCAAAAAAGTTAGTATTTCCAAACTCATACATAATATAACAAATATAAAACTAAATATTACCATATCCCCCATATATTAGTGTTCACAGGCAAATCGCTCATTACGATATTTACCAACGGCGCTAAAATCTCACACACATACGACCCTTCATTTATAATGGGTTTTTTAGAGTTGCCATACGACTTCCATTTCGGCGATCTCCATACCCAACTCAACGATGCTAGCATTTGATTTGTTATTATTTGTAATTTCTCTGGACCATCTAAAAATTCACCAAACCTCGCATTGCCAGAAAAAACAGGGACATTTTCAGAAAAATTCTTTTTCTTCTCTAACAAAATCCTCACAGATAATCTTTAATGTTTTATTTTCTGGAATTGAGAATTTATCAGATATTGAATTAAAACATTTACGGGCATTTGGAGATATTTTTGTGAAAGGGACTGAGCTAATATCTAATATCCCGGAACTGATCTTCCACCTCTTTCCACATCATTTTCTCATTTTCCAAAGACGATAAAGCAAGCTAAAAATTTTTATTAGAATAGCGTAAAAAAGAATAGAATCATGCTATATTTTCTGCTTAAATACTTACTTTATGTACTTCATTCTTTAGCGTCTTGAAATTCTTAGACGCATTAACAATCCATGGTTCTTCAACATTCTATAGTCGTAATTTTAATTAATTATTATTTTGTTTTATTTTTTATAAATACTGTAGCAGTATTATTATTAAGAGCATACCAAAGCTTTCAACTCCAACGAAGCATGAACATATTCAAATGCTTCCTCTACCTGGTGTTAAAAATAAAATAATACAACTAATTAACTAGATAAAAAAAATAATAATATTCATTGCTTATTTATGTATACGCGTGATCAGATTGGTTTTCTTTTTTCATATAAATTTCAAGAATGGCCGGCCACTAATATATACGTAACCTTAGCATAATCCATATATATATTCGCCCCAGGTCAAGCCTATGTTGCTATGAACAGAGCAACCTCCTGGGATGCACTAGACATACTAACTTTTGATTTCAACTCCATAAAAACTGATCGTAATGTAATAGTAGAATATACTAGACTTGCTGAAATAAATAGAAAAGGATTAGCCTCAATATTATCTAACACACAAATTTAATATTACATAATCTTACCAATACATTCCCTTCATACTATCAATCCATTATAACTAGGCTAATGCGTAGCATTATATGTCCGGAGCTCATCATATGATGTTCATCATATTACACAAACGCGTTAATATGCATATGTTGGCACAAATCTAGACACGCGTGCGGACAGACAAAAAATTTCCAAATTCCATTTCTGATAAGATTTACATCATATATATGCAAGTATATCAAAAAAGTAAAATTTGTCAAGATTTTTACAATTGAAGCACATCAGGAAGGTAATTTTTGTATCACTTTGCATAGAAATTAAGGGTCCGTAATCCGTCGCTACGCTCCGGCCAATTAACGACACCTTTATGTTTTTAAAAAAATAAACTTCTACGCAATACATAAATAACAAACCATAATACAACTCTACAAAAATCTCTATCGATACAACATCCTCTTTTTAAAACCTGCCACCCGTACTACCTAACAAATTATCATTCCACTACATATGCTTCCGCAAACCAACACTCAATTTACCCCTACACCCTAAATATTATCCTTTTATCTTATTCTTCACATTCCTACAATTAAACACTCTACACCTTAAACATAATTTTCGTATCGACCAAAAAAAATAATCCTGATTACCTTCTTTCCAAATATTTACTCAATTTACCGACAGCCTTACATTTCTCCAAGATATGAACTGTGACATTTAAACAATAGTAAATCCGTTTGATTTTCTATTGTTTATTAAATGTCCAACAGATGATAGTTCACACCATTATCTCCAACCCGTTACCTTAAACAATATTCAAGCCAACATCTTGAACTGAAACCACACAATATAATCTATGCATTTAATTATCTTTTTTAACTAACACAAATCACGCCTGCAAGACCAACATCTAACCTTTCTAAATTAGGCCCGTTTACATCATTCTTCTACTTCCATTTTCATAACATTACACCCTCCAATAAACTTTAAAAAACTCCCTTTTATGAGTACAACTTGTTTTAATCATTAAAATTTTTTTATTAATATCAGATATGATAAATTACAGTATAATAAAAATTGAATATAGCAATCATTAACTTTAGCATCAAATATCTTGTTAATAAACTAGATGCGAAATTTTAATTATATTAGCTAGAAATCGAATAAATTAACTAAGTGATTTAGTTAACCAAAATGGTTATTCAATTAATCGATCACTAGCAAATCGCTATGCCCTTATTCTGATCATCATTTCTTTTACAATAGTAACATGCGATAATTAAATTAATCCAAAAAAGCAAGAAAAAACTTGCAAACATAATAAAGTAAGAAAATGGTATATAATTCTTACAAAGTTTTCTTTTGTTGTATAAATAACAACAATTTTGAAAAGCATATTATTCGTAATACAACTTGCTTGATTCTATTCATTCAATTTCTTGAATTGTATTTGAATTGCTTCTTCAAAAAAGGTTAATTGATGTTATACTTATATATATGCAATTTCAATATACATACACTTTGTTGCCGTTATTTGAGAAAATTTGGTACGTATTAGGGGGTTTCAAAATTAAAACAAGAGAATCTTACCGGTATTTTATTTTTCCGATTTATAATTCAACATAGAAAAACGCTTTTTAAATTTGAAACCCCTCATTATCTAATTTTAATTAGCTTATCTGTTATTTGCATAAAAATCTATTATACTTTGTTCTCACGATTAGTAGTGTGACTTTGAACTAAACCAGTATTTATTCCCCGTTATACTTCTATACTATTTCTTCTCGATTCGGACTGATCCGGAATTTCATAATTCTTTTTGATTATATATCTTTTTTTTTTTACTCTTTTTATGATATTATGATATACGAGTTTTTTAAACTACAGTATTAGTTACAAACGAAGAGTAAAAGTCGCTGGCTAAAAAAAAAAAAAAAAAAAAAACAAAACTTTATGAAATACGCAACTTTACTTTGAAGAAATAGTATAGAAGTATAAATAAGAACCGGGGAATAATGTATACTTATCACGCGTTGTTTTTCGCGTTTATTGTTTTTTATGAACTTTATGACTGTCCCGAATGCCTGATTTTGTAGATTGGCTCGAGTATATTTTTTATTTGTATATTACAGTATTATAAATAGACCACTTGTATTTATATAGATTGGATTTTTTTTTTTTGTTTAAATTATGATATTTTTTTTTTCATCAAAAAAAAAAACCAATTCTTTTTCCGTTTTACTGCTGTACTGTATATACAAATGAAAGTTAGTATTTTTGTTTCTTTTTTTTTTTAGAACCAATAGCTTAGATGATTCATATACTAGTTAAAGTTGAGAACTCTTTTCATCCCTTCGTTTTGGTAACTGGGGGGCCATTTCTATTGGATGAACACATAATAACTTTGTGAGCAACTGGCTCGTTATTATGTGTCTTTACATGCGCGCTTCGACCCTTGAGTTCTCAACTGATGATGAAGTTTTTTATTTTATTTTTTTTTTTATTGTTTGCAAACAAAAATATTAATAGCTATTATCATTATTTTTTTTATATAGATGGCTTTAGTTCAAGATGTAGAAGCAATTATTATATCTTTACTAGAAGTAAAAAAGCAACTAAAGAAAATACAGGACAAACCCACCATTACCACTGCCACCACTACCACTGTCAACTCTATTAATACTACCACTGCCAACCCTATTAGAAAAACAAAAGCCCAGCGATGGTCATTTCACTTTTTTATGTTAATAAAGTATATACACCTGATCCTCCCAAAATATTTGATGAGTGTTTTAGTACGTGGGAATCATGCCTTAAAGGCATCAAGAAGTATCTCTCTACTCCAAAACCGAATTAATACTACCACTGCCAACCTTTTTAATATTACCACTGCCAACCCTATCAATATTACCACCTGCTCTAACTGTCAAACTTTGCAAGAATTCACTGAAAACTGCAAAAAGGCCTTTAAACGCTATATTAAAGGACTTTCACTATATTTTAAAATATAGTTAAATTACAACAAGATCTCACCAAACTAACAAATTGTAGTTAAATTACAACGAGATTTCACCAAAACTAACGAATTATATGTTAAAGCAAATGGAAAGGTTGTTGCTTTGCAAGACAAATATGAACCTTGCACTGACTAGGTTTATTGTTATAATAATATTTTTTTTCGTAAAATAGTATACAATTTTTTTTTTAGTATACGATATATTTTTTAGTATACGATATATTTTTTAGTATATATTTTTTAGTATATGATATATTTGTTAGTACTGTATACGATATATTTTTTTGTATATGATATATATTTTTTTTTTAGTATACTATATATTTTTTAGTATATGATATATTTTTTAGTATATGATATATTTTTTAGTATATGATATATTTTAGTATATGATAACTTTTTTTTTAAAAAAAAAAAAAGTTTTTAAAAAGTGTTTTTTTTATTATTATTAAAAAAAATATTTTTTTTTATTTTTATTAAAATAAAAATAAATATAAAGGCTTTATTTTATTAATTAAAACTGAAGTTTTTGAAATTATTAATAAAAATTTTAAATTTTTGGATTTTAATTAATATCTAAAGTTACAATTAAAATACGTTGAAGTTTTTTTTTTCATTTTTACTAAAATTGATTTAATTGAACAAGTTGATTTAATTGAATTCTAAAACCCATTAAAACGACTATCCTCAATAATACAAATCCTCCTTTATTAAAAATTTGTAGGATTAATTTCCTAACGATGTACTAAATAACGAGTAATACGAATAGTAGTGGTATAAAGTTAAATTAGCAAACACATGTCTGAAATCTATGACAGGTTAAGCCACAGATGTCAATTGCTTACAATGACGCGTCATCCAAGCTTTCACCATTCTTCTGATTGGCCAACGGCAATTAATTAGACGTTGATGTTTTTATATAATCAACTTCACTCTTTATGAAATAGTTAAAAATATTCTCTTATCATGAGTTTATACTTTCAGCCCACAATCGGAATTCTTTATGCGTTAAACAAAATTTTTTTTTTTAGAATAATAATGAATACCTTCGTGTGGATTTTGTGCTGTAACTGAAGAAATTCGCAAAAAGCATGTGGTTTACTGCGATTTACTTCAATTACAGCGAAATAATATTTTTCGGGCATAGTAAACCAGTAATAAAACGGCGACGTTTCATAGGACTGAAGCATTATGTGGAGTTTAAATAAAGGTTTGAAAGTAACTTATATTTATCATTAAAATAATTTATAATTTGAATCAAAATTTAATAAAGTTATAAGAATGGCAATCTCCGCCATTAAACTACCTTTTCCTTTTCTGGTTTGATATATTAATAGAGGGCAAGACCGATTATTATGCACGTAAGAATCTTGTGATCCAAGCCAGGTTTTTAAGGGCTCCGCCAGGAGTCTAGACACTTTTGCAGTAACGTGACCATCACGTGGTGTGGCGTATTCGGATTAACTTTTTGGCTTTATTGTTAAGGTTTGGGTTTGGGTTCGTGGATATAGCCATAGAGGGTCACTATCTATATGTAAAATCTCGTTCCGGACATTTTTATGTGGTTTTTAAAGTCGATTTAAACACTAGTTTTCGAGTATTTTCGCCCTTTTCTCTTTTTTTCTTCTTGTACACGTGTTTTGTTTTGATGTCGGACTGATCCGGGACGATCAAAATTTACGTTCTCCGATTGGTTAATCCTCATGCGCCACGTCACGTTACTGCAAAAGTGTCTAGACCCCTGGTGCGGTTAAGAATAAGTATAATTCACCGAAATATCGATTGGTCGTCCGTTTTACCAAAACGGATGTGATCGTTCAAATCGTGTACGCAAAGATAATAGGTGAGAGGTTATGACTGTGTATTCGCATGAATAACAAAAATACGGTATTAATGTAGGGTTGACAAATTGGGCAGCTGGTAAGCATGGCCTTGAGAATATGTGTTTAATTGCAATTATAAGATGTTTTAATTCGAAATGAAGCCATTACAACCTTATATACTTTACCCTGAGTGATTTTCTCATAATATGAAAAATATTTCAATTAATAGCGTACGTCACCGGCTTACTCGCTTCTCGCAGAATTCTTACAAAGCTTAACTTAGCTGATAAATACGAAGGTATTATCGAACCGGATGGTACGGTTGGTCCCATTGCGGCATTGGATGATGGAGACGCACCCCGTCCTTTCAAGGCTTTCTTAGACGTGGTCTTAAAACGCACATCCACAGGTTCAAAGGTCTTTGCAATCTCTATTACATACATGTACTTTTCAATTTATAATATCAATTGTAAGTTATTATTCAGTATATTAAACCTCGATATGAAGGATTTTGAAAATATATATTTTAAACTCATTATAGCGACATCTATCAATTAAGAATAACCTTTTTTTGATGAAATTTTGATCAAATGTTTTACGAATCATAAGTTATATCTCAACCATCCTATCCAAACACTAAATGCTTATCCTAAAAAGCTTGTTGGAATGGTTTTATAACACAAAATGAAGAGCCGTTAGGATGATTATTTAACAATAAGGGTTTTTAGAATGATTATTTAACACTAGCCATAAAGAACTATTAGAATGATTATTTAACAGTATTAAATAATCTTATCCGACATGTCTTATGTGAACACCGAACGATTTTTTTGTAAGTTATTCAGCTACCTCCTAATACAATACACAAATTTTCATCACCTCTTAATAGGTGAATGAAAATTTGTGTATTTGTATTAGAAGGAGGCCGAATAAGTTACACAAAATCGTTCGTTGCTTACACTAGACATGTCGGATAAGTGATTTCTTCACAGCAGATAACGTGACCTTCGGCACGTTATAAAAACAGTATCCTAGTGAATAATCAATTATCATCCACAACATGACCAATAACAAGTATGTTAGAATGACTGCTTGATTCGACTATTTTGATTTTAACATACATCTGATAATTGGTTATAAACTCATATGACTGTCATTTTCATTCAACATCTCGCATATTATGCAATAGACATTTGAAGAAGATGTAGATTGTTCACCTATACCTCGTGGAATATTGGATAAATCAATAAATTGCCATCACCACAATATAGAACTTGGATTTGTTATCATTATCACTTGGATACTAAATTTAATAGTAAAATCCGTCGGATATCCATTAAATTTAATATGAAAACTAGATATTATCTTAAGGATTGATTATAAAATATTTATCACAGTTTTCGAGATAAATATAATTTTGATTTTGATTATACTATTATACTAGAAAACAGGAGCTGTTGAAATTCGGAGCTTAATATTTAGATTTTAATTTTATAGCTTTTCTTTAAAAAATTTATAAAATATATCCGTATATAATTTATGATAACAAGGGCACCACCAACAACAGTAATAAAGGTAATTTTAATATTTTTATTTCAATATTCGTTTAATAAAATACACCTACTTAAATTTAATAACATCTTTAATAGAACCTGCTGACCACCATTTCTACATCTAGCCAGCAATAAACTATAAGTCAGGCCAATCCTAACTTAAATCGGTCAACTTTGTCTGCAAACAATTGTTAACAAAATTGGGTTATATCTTTTCTCTCTTTATGCACGTACATACATGAAGATATATGAATTATTGTAGCATGGAAATAATAAATAGAATACTTCCAATTCAATAACCTCCTTTTACTTGATTTAAAAATCTAAATATCAATATAAAAAAATAAGCAATAAATTTGGTTAGTTACGTATAAATAAATTAAATATTACTTACTATCGGGAACTTCTATATCATCAATAGGTTGACTGGGTTGACTTGCTAAAATATATACATATAAATATACTAAAATTACAGTTTGAATTCAATTTGAGAAGATAAATATCATTACCTGCATTTACTATATTGACAGATTCAGAAATTTTTACAAAACATATTACTACATTTTAAAAAATATAAGTGTTATTACCTGGTTTAGGTAGTTTTGAAAGATTCAAAACTCGACTTGTATAAATAGCTTGTGGATGTGTCTGATATTTGAATCGTGTCGATTTGACTTGATCATATGTTAAGAAATTTTTGTCTATGCCTTTAATATTTTTAACCTGCTTATATAATTCAGTTGCCTCGTTGCTCAAATCTAGAAAAAAAAGATTCAGAATACTAGCTAATCCTCTAGCAGTTGGTCTGTTTTTAGGTTCTGCGTCTAAGCATTTATTCATCAGATCCAAAAGTAATTGAGGAACTTCACATCTAATTTTAGGTCTGTAACCTAGACAAATACTTGTTGCTAGATCTTTGTCATGTGGAATATCATGATATGGAGGATATCCAGTAAAAACTTCTGACATAATTATTCCAAAAGAATAAATATCTGATTTTTGAGTGTATTCCTTTCCATTTGTATATAATACCTCTGGGCAATATAGGGAAACACACCAAAAAGTGCTTTAGAACTTGAGTCTTGTGACACTGGCTTACATAAGCCAAAATCAGTAATATAAGAATTAAACATATTTTGATTAACTATATTTCCAGAATGAAAATCTTTATGCACTAATTTGGCTTGGTGAATATTATCAAGTCCATTAGCTATGAAATATAAGTTAACTACTTTAGAAGCCCAATCTAATTCATCATATTTACTATCTAACAATTTTCCGAGACTTCCCTGCTTTGCATACTCCATAACCATCATGTAGTTACCATCTTTTGGATTCTTGGTTATTCCATAAATTGCAATTGCAGAATTGCCCCCATGTTTATGTTGATTTTTAACCTAAAATATTAATTAAAATAATTAACTGATAAGATTACTACTTTTAATAATAATAAATTATAGCAGATAATGCTTACTTCTTCTAAAAATTCTTGTTTTATATCTTTAGAATTATCAAGGCCCTTTAAACAAACATCTATTTGTGCTTTTCATTTCCATACTTTTTGATAATCAAGTTCTGAAATATATCCATCAATCCATACTGCCTTAAAAACAGTGCCAAAGCCTCTTTTAGCAAGATACTTCATATTTGTAAACTTGCTAAAGGGTATCCATTCAATGATGTCTTTAAACTCTGATGCATTAAGTTGTATTTGTTGAATTAATTGATTAATGTAGTGATTGTCACTTGTCCAATTACGAAATTCTTCTTTAATTCTTAATATTAAAAAAATAATAAATATAATAATAAATATAATAATAATTAAGAACTACGACTATCAATATTTCTAATTTGTTGTAAAAAATTCTGTTATTGTACACTTCATGGACAATAAATTTGGTGGGTTTCCATGAACTAAATTTGATGATTGTCCATGAAGTGGACAATTAATCCAAGATCAGATGATCAGATAATAACGAAATAGAACATCAGCTACTTTGTAGCTGATGTTCCATTTTGTCATTATCTGATCATCTAATATGGGTTTGATTAATAGTATTTATTATACTTACTTGCTATAGTGATACAAAAGTTATGAGTGATTTACTGTAAAAAATTCTGGTTTACTGTACTTACTTACTATGGTATTTAGATATGGTTATGTTAGTTTTGTATTGAAAAGAACGTGATTTCTATAGTGATTTACTGTAAAAAAATTTGGTTTACTGTACTTACTAACTATTGTGATAATACAAGTAATTTAGATATAGTTATATTAGTTTTGTATTGGAATGAAAGTGATTTCTATAGTGATTTACTGTAAAAAATTCTTACAGACTATTGTGGTAATACAAGTGATTTAGATATGGTTATGTTAATTTTGTATTGGAATGAACGTGATTTCTATAGTGATTTACTGTAAAAAATTCTGGTTTACTGTACTTACTCACTATGGTGATACAAGTGATTTAGATATGGTTATGTTAGTTTTATATTGGAATGAACGTGATTTCTATAGTGATTTACTGTAAAAAATTCTGGTTTACTGTACTTACTAACTATTGTGGTGATACAAGTAATTTAGATATGGTTATATTAGTTTTGTATTGGAATAAACGTGATTTCTATAGTGATTTACTATAAAAAATTCTGGTTTGCTGTACTTACTAACTATTGTGGTGATACAAGTGATTTAAATATGGTTATGTTAGTTTTGTATTGGAATGAACGTGATTTCTATAGTGATTTACTGTAAAAAATTCTTACCGACTATTGTGGTGATACAAATGATTTAGATATGGTTATGTTAGTTTTGTATTGGAATGAACGTGATTTCTATAGTGATTTATTATAAAAAATTCTTACAGACTATTGTAGTGATACAAGTAATTTAGATATGGTTATGTTAGTTTTGTATTGAAATGAACGTGATTTCTATAGTAATTTACTGTAAAAAATTCTGGTTACTGTACTTACAAGCTATAGTGATACAAGTAATTTAGATATGATTATGTTAGTAATGAACGTGATTTCTATAGTGATTTACTGTAAAAAATTCTGGTTTACTGTACTTACTTGCTATAGTGATACAAGTGATTTAGATATGGTTATGTTAGTTTTGTATTGGAATGAACGTGATTTCTATAGTGATTTACTGTAAAAAATTCTGGTTTACTGTACTTACTCACTATGGTGATACAAGTGATTTAGATATGGTTATGTTAGTTTTGTATTGGAATGAACGTGATTTCTATAGTGATTTACTGTAAAAAATTCTGGTTTACTGTACTTACTCACTATGGTGATACAAGTGATTTAGATATGGTTATGTTAGTTTTGTATTGGAATGAACGTGATTTCTATAGTGATTTACTGTAAAAAATTCTGGTTTACTGTACTTACTCACTATGGTGATACAAGTGATTTAGATATGGTTATGTTAGTTTTGTATTGGAATGAACGTGATTTCTATAGTGATTTACTGTAAAAAATTCTGGTTTACTGTACTTACTCACTATGGTGATACAAGTGATTTAGATATGGTTATGTTAGTTTTGTATTGGAATGAACGTGATTTCTATAGTGATTTACTGTAAAAAATTCTGGTTTACTGTACTTACTCACTATGGTGATACAAGTGATTTAGATATGGTTATGTTAGTTTTGTATTGGAATGAACGTGATTTCTATAGTGATTTACTGTAAAAAATTCTGGTTTACTGTATTTACTCACTATGGTGATACAAGTAATTTAGATATGATTATTTAGTTTTGTATTGGAATGATCGTGATTTCTATAGTGATTTACTGTAAAAAATTCTTACAGACTATTGTGGTGATACAAGTGATTTAAATATGGTTATGTTAGTTTTGTATTGGAATAAACATGATTTCTATAGTGATTTACTGTAAAAAATTCTTACAGACTATTGTGGTGATACAAGTGATTTAAATATGGTTATGTTAGTTTTGTATTGGAATGAACGTGATTTCTATGGTAATTTACTATAAAAAATTCTTACTGACTATTGTGGTGATACAAGTAATTTAGATATGATTATGTTAGTTTTGTATTGAAATGAACGTGATTTCTATAGTGATTTACTGTAAAAAATTCTTACAGACTATTGTGTTGATACAAGTGATTTAGATATGGTTATGTTAGTTTTGTATTGGAATGAACGTGATTTCTATAGTAATTTACTGTAAAAAATTCTGGTTTACTGTATTTACTCACTATGGTGATACAAGTAATTTAGATATGGTTATGTTAGTTTTGTATTGGAATGAACGTGATTTCTATAGTGATTTACTGTAAAAAATTCTGGTTTACTGTACTTACTCACTATGGTGATACAAGTAATTTAGATATGATTATTTAGTTTTGTATTGGAATGATCGTGATTTCTATAGTGATTTACTGTAAAAAATTCTTACAGACTATTGTGGTGATACAAGTAATTTAGATATGGTTATGTTAGTTTTGTATTGGAATGAACGTGATTTCTATAGTAATTTACTGTAAAAAATTCTGGTTTACTGTACTTACTCACTATGGTGATACAAGTAATTTAGATATGGTTATGTTAGTTTTGTATTGGAATGAACGTGATTTCTATAGTGATTTACTGTAAAAAATTCTGGTTTACTGTACTTACTCACTATGGTGATACAAGTAATTTAGATATGGTTATGTTAGTTTTGTATTGAAATGAATGTGATTTCTATAGTGATTTACTGTAAAAAATTCTGGTTTACTGTACTTACTCACTATGGTGATACAAGTGATTTAGATATGGTTATGTTAGTTTTGTATTGGAATGAACGTGATTTCTATAGTGATTTACTGTAAAAAATTCTGGTTTACTGTACTTACTAACTATGGTGATACAAGTAATTTAGATATGATTATTTAGTTTTGTATTGGAATGATCGTGATTTCTATAGTGATTTACTGTAAAAAATTCTTACAGACTATTGTGGTGATACAAGTGATTTAGATATGGTTATGTTAGTTTTGTATTGGAATGAACGTGATTTCTATAGTGATTTACTGTAAAAAATTCTTACAGACTATTGTGGTGATACAAGTGATTTAGATATGGTTATGTTAGTTTTGTATTGGAATGAACGTGATTTCTATAGTGATTTACTGTAAAAAATTCTGGTTTACTGTACTTACTAACTATGGTGATACAAGTAATTTAGATATGATTATTTAGTTTTGTATTGGAATGATCGTGATTTCTATAGTGATTTACTGTAAAAAATTCTTACAGACTATTGTGGTGATACAAGTAATTTAGATATGGTTATGTTAGTTTTGTATTGGAATGAACGTGATTTCTATAGTGATTTACTGTAAAAAATTCTGGTTTACTGTACTTACTCACTATGGTGATACAAGTAATTTAGATATGATTATTTAGTTTTGTATTGGAATGATCGTGATTTCTATAGTGATTTACTGTAAAAAATTCTTACAGACTATTGTGGTGATACAAGTAATTTAGATATGGTTATGTTAGTTTTGTATTGGAATGAACGTGATTTCTATAGTGATTTACTGTAAAAAATTCTGGTTTACTGTACTTACTCACTATGGTGATACAAGTAATTTAGATATGATTATGTTAGTTTTGTATTGAAATGAACGTGATTTCTATAGTGATTTACTGTAAAAAATTCTTACAGACTATTGTGGTGATACAAGTGATTTAGATATGGTTATGTTAGTTTTGTATTGGAATGAACGTGATTTCTATAGTGATTTACTGTAAAAAATTCTGGTTTACTGTACTTACTAACTATGGTGATACAAGTAATTTAGATATGATTATTTAGTTTTGTATTGGAATGATCGTGATTTCTATAGTGATTTACTGTAAAAAATTCTTACAGACTATTGTGGTGATACAAGTAATTTAGATATGGTTATGTTAGTTTTGTATTGGAATGAACGTGATTTCTATAGTGATTTACTGTAAAAAATTCTGGTTTACTGTACTTATGAGCTATGGTGATACAAGTGATGTAGATATGGTTATGTTAGTTTTGTATTGAAATGAACGTGATTTCTATAGTGATTTACTATAAAAAATTCTTACAGACTAAAGTGGTGATACAAGTGATTTAGATATGATTATATTAGTTTTGTATTGGAATGAACGTGATTTCTATAGTGATTTACTATAAAAAATTCTAGTTTACTGTACTTACAAGCTATGGTGATACAAGTGATTTAGATATGGTTATATTAGTTTTGTATTGGAATGAATATGATTTCTATAGTGATTTACTGTAAAAAATTCTTACAGACTATTGTGGTGATACAAGTGATTTAAATATGGTTATGTTAGTTTTGTATTGGAATAAACATGATTTCTATAGTGATTTACTGTAAAAAATTCCTACAGACTATTGTAGTGATACAAGTGATTTAGATATGGTTATGTTAATTTTGTATTGGAATGAACATGATTTCTATAGTGATTCACTATAAAAAATTCTTACCGACTATTGTGGTGATACAAGTGATTTAGATATGGTTATGTTAGTTTTGTATTGGAATGAATGTGATTTCTATAGTGATTTACTATAAAAAATTCTGATATACTGTACTTACGAGCTATGGTGATACAAATAATTTATATATAGTTATGTTAGTTTTGTATTGAAATGATCATGATTTCTATAGTGATTTACTGTAAAAATTCTGGTTTACTGTACTTACTTGCTATGATAATACAAGTGATTTAGATATGGTTATGTTAGTTTTGTATTAAAATGAACGTGATTTCTATAGTGATTCACTGTAAAAAATTCTTACAGACTATTGTGGTAATACAAGTGATTTAGATATGGTTATGTTAGTTTTGTATTGGAATGAACGTGATTTCTATAGTGATTTACTGTAAAAAATTCTGGTTTACTGTACTTATGAGCTATGGTGATAGTAATTTAAATATGGTTATGTTAGTTTTGTATTGGAATGAACATAATTTCTATAGTGATTTACTGTAAAAAATTCTGGTTTACTGTACTTACGAGCTATGGTAATACAAGTGATTTAGATATTGTTATGTTAGTATAGTGATTAACTATTAAAGTTCTGTTACTGTACTTACAGACTTTTGATTGAAATAAGTGGTGGTCAAATTATTATTTACTTTTAAGCTACTAAAATTTATATCATACTTACAACTCCTTAACTAATTTATTAGCCTTTTTTGCCCATACATCATTTGGTTTGATTCTTAATAATTTCTCTAGGTCAGTGATTGACTCATTATACCTTTTCATCATATAATTAATTTCACTTCGATATTTTAATGCTGTTGTATTATCTGGTTCAGTTTCTAGCAATCTAGTTAAATCTTCAAATGCTTTATCATATTTGCCCATAATAAAAAATATTTTTCCTCAATAAATTAATTCAAATGCATTATTTGGTTCTTTTTTTAGTGATTTTGTTAACTCATCTATTAAATTAACAAGCATATTTTCATATCCACCCATAATAAAATAATACTTTTCTTGATATTTCAATGTTAATGCATTCTTTGATTTTTCACTAATGTCTTCATTAGTTATTGCTGTCAATTGAAATAATATATAGACAAGATTAAATTTAAATAGGCAAAAAACAATTAAACTTTTTGATTAAATTTACCAGAATATTTAAAATTTTCGTTGCTGAAGTTCACTTCTATTGATCCACCTTGCGATCTAAATCCAACACAAGGATATAGAATGCCTTTGAAATTGCTATATAGATGGCACGCAATTCCTTAAAATATTTTATAATTATTAAAATTTTGTCTATTCATTTTAAAAATATAACTTTTAATTCTAAATGTTGATTACCTAAGTTAATTCCATTTTTAGTATAAAATACTATGTTACTTATAAAATTTAGATAGCATCCAATTATATCACCAGTAGTATACGACTCTCCATATGGCCCACCACTTCCTGAACAAAAAGAATATCCGTCGTCACCATGGTAACCACACCCCCATGATTCATTTTCCTGTCCTAAAAGATATGATATAGACGTTAATCTATAATAATGAAAAATAAAATAAAAAATTTGCTATTACCAGGCATGAGCATATTATTTATATAATTTGAATCGTCTATTTTTTTATCGCTTTGCTTTGTACAATATCCGATTCCAATCATTCTATCAAGAAAATAGAATTAAAAGATTATAAAAAATCACCAGAACAAAGGTGATGTTTATGGTACGAAATAATATTAATATTACCCATTTTTTCCTTTGTTTATAATTTTAATTTCAAAGTAAAATATTCCGCACTCTGAAGGGACTGGATTGTTTGCTCGAACGATTACAGCTTTATAGTCATCAGGATCTTTAATTATAAGGTTATTAATAATAAATTAAATTACTATGATGATATTCTTTTAAATGCCGATGATTACAGTAACATATTAAATATGTTTCAGCGAGATTTCTCATTTTCATATTTACCTGTATAACTCACTTTAAGTCCATTTGAATCTATGTCAATAAATGGCGATTTATCTTCAATATCCCATGCAGTCGGTAAAACTAATTCTATATCTCCCATTGCTGTAGGTTAAAATTCAATTCAGATCTTTTGTTGATGAACAAAAGTAATTTATACGTAGAAATATTAATGAACATAATGTACTATTTATGTATACGTAGTTGTATTCTGGATAGTGTTACAAGCTAAACGATAATAACTTTAATCTTATTGATGTCGATATATTTGAGTTTGTGTAATCCTTTTTAAAGTTAGCGAATCACTGTGAATAGACGATCAATTACGTATACGGTAATATATATAACATGAATCATTGTTACGATATGGCAAAGCTGTATTATGTAATTATAAGTCAAAATACAGTAATATGTACAAATAATATGTAATGATTTTCGACCGCCCATTAACAACGAAGCTTCACAATGTTATGTTAACCTGATGAAACAATGTTGGAATAAAGATCCAGAAAAGCGGTCAGCAGAAGAACTCTGAAGTTTTTAATTAAAAAATGGCGAGAAGATTATCAAATTTGAAACTTTGACATAAATGCAAATTAAGGAACAAACTAATTAGTTTATATAATCAAAATCGCATTTTATTTTGGAACTGTGATCAATATTTTATATTAAATATTTGATCAATACAAAAAAAAAAAAAAAAACAATCTCTAAGCAATGATTGTGTTCGAACGTGTCTTGAAAACGAATTCAGTTTAGATCTTTAAATGAGTTATGGCAATTCTATCTATATTCAATAAATAGATAGCTGAGAATAATTAAATGTTAAATGTATTGCCATTATATTGAGTTTATATAGATAATTAGCTATTATTTTTTTTCTAGTATCCACAGGACAGATGCAAATATAGTAAATATAATGTATAAACTAATTCTTTATACTTATGGATAATTTTGGACTTTATGTTAAACTCTTTTACTCATTTAATTGTTAACCGTTTAATTTAGCCGGCATTAAGATTTCTCTGACTCATGATCATATGACAATTTTTTATGCGGTTACCAATTTTTAAACGTCTGTATTTTGTGTAATCCGTATCATCCATAATCCATACGTATATTGCCGATCAACTACTCGAACCACAGCTAATAGTAGTTAAACTACTCAAACTATAGTAGTTAACCACCAGACTATAGTTAATTGTAGTTATCGTGCAAACTCATATGATCATGAAAAAATTTCTTATTGTATGTTATTACGTAAGCACAACCCCAAATTAAAGCTCAGTTAGCCAATCACAACTTTTAAATCATGATCATAATTGCACGATAACATCGATATTGGATCATGCGATGATAAATATCACAAAATTTGTTCTGTTGGAACAAATGATTGGTCGAAACGTGCCGCAAAGCGGCACGTGTCAGCCAATCATTTGCTCCGACAAAACAAATTTCATGATATTAATCGTTGCATGACCAATATCTTATAATTAACTACTCAAACTATAGTTAATTGTAGCTAGTTTGAATAGTTAACTATAATTAACTATTAGTTTGAATAGCTAATTGTAGTTAACTATTCAAACTATAGTTAATTGTAGTTAACTACTCAAACTACTAATGATTATAGTTAACTGCGAAAACTATAGCTACTGTATAGTTAACTATTAAAGCTATACAGATTATAATCCGTATAGCTTTAGTAGTTAACTATTTTCTAACTGCGAATTACAAATCAAATCCGGATATCGATTTTGTATAGTTTACATCACTACAGAGAGCCTCTCTAAATGCACCCCCTCGGGACTGAGCCCAAGTGTGCATTTATAGAGGGTGTGCATTTAAAGAATTATATTAAAAAATCAATTTATTATGCTATAATATATCTGTATAACTGTTTTTTATTTAATAGTATAAATATATATCGATATAAAATATAGTATAAAGAACAGGGATGGCACATCACTATGTCCAATTGTTTTTTCAATTTTTTTTGGACATATGT
This sequence comes from Gigaspora rosea, assembly GCA_003550325.1. Lineage (NCBI taxonomy): Eukaryota > Fungi > Glomeromycota > Glomeromycetes > Diversisporales > Gigasporaceae > Gigaspora > Gigaspora rosea. The sequence goes on from QKWP01000598.1 coordinate 166,577, forward strand.
CCATTTTCAATCGGACATATGTCCAAAAAAATTGAAATAAATTGGACATAGTGATGTGCCATCCTAGATAAAAAATATACATATCGATATAAGTTATATAAATATCTATAGCAACATAGATCGTCAATTTCTGTATGACGATTAGCAAATATTTTATATTATAAAATCACGTAAAGTGCATTTAAAGGAATAACTTACATATTTCAGGGCCAAACACATACTTGTATGAGTCTTGCACGTGCAAAATATAGAGAGTGCATTTAGGGTCTAAGTCCCAAGCTTGGGACCGTGCTAAAGGGTGCATATCAAGAGAGAGTGCACTTATAGAGGGTGCATTTAGAGAGGTCTCTCTGTACCCAATCCGTATAATCCGGATCGCATCACTAGCTGCATAAGATGCAAAGAAAATTTAAGATGTAGCTATTCTACACTATTGGAGGAATCTAAAAATAGCGCATTATCACCATAGATCACACGCTGCAAAAAATAAATGAATTATTTATCTTGCATGAGAATGCCATAAATCAATATGGACACTATCTTGATTAACCTATGTACATATTTGTTTGACCAAGGTCAAATGCAAACACTGGGTTATTTAATCATTAATAAAAAAAATAAGCACCATTGAAATATCCGCACGATTCATATTTTTACGATGATTCTATATAGAGAATGTAAAAAAAAAAAATAAGGTAAGGGTATTGACAAATATTACGAAATATCCTGGGGGGAGGGGGCAGTGTTTAAAATTGGATTTTAAAATTTTATACAGAATACATTTAATATTTTAATAAAAACTGCGGAATTAATGTATCAACTTGCATATTACATTTTTATTAAATCATATATCTGCAGAAAATTTGGTTAATATGCGGAAATAAATTTTTTTTTAATAAAATTTATTTGTGCAATTTTACCACTACCAATTTTGATTATCTGGAATCCGAATACAGTAAAGATCATATTAAATTAAAATGTATATAAACGAATGAATTTGACTTCGATAAAGAGATACAACATTAGAAAAGTTCACTTCGATTTTATTTAAAAAAATAAAGGAAGTAAGCTAGTGTAGTGCTGAAGAGACCTTTATTCGAGTAAATCATAAACTTAACTTCCATAACTATTGGAGGTAAACCGGTTAAACGTATACGCTCTCCCACCTTAATAGTTATAGTATGTATATATATAACTGACAAAGCCCAGGGAATTTTAATATAAGACAATAATGAATAGTTTATTCAAGTAAGCATTGTGATTAGCATACGTTCCCTATTTGACTCAATAAATTTTTAATAAATGCCCGCAGATTTACCTAATATTAAACCTGCGGGACGAAAAAAATATCTTTAATATGCAGAAATTCTGTGGAACTTTTCTTTCATATTTGTGGAATCCGCATATATTCTTAAAAAAAAATTGCGGATTAATTTTTCAGTCTGCGCTCCGCAGATTCCGCAGGTCAATTTTAAACACTGAGAGGGATCACTGATTGTCTTACGTTAGATATATAAATTTATAACAGCCAATCAAATTTATCTTACGTGGGGGGAGGGGGGTAGAGGGTATAGTAAAAAAATATTACGTAATATTTGTCGCTACCTAATATAACGATAAATAATCTATTCTTGAAAAATTCATAAAAATGAGATTTCTTAACACTGCTCACGGGCAAGCTACAAATAAATATATATATATATTTTTAATAATTAATAATTCTTAATAAAAAATAGGTCGAAGTAAAACAACAAATAATAAAAATTACTCTTTCTTCATGCGATTATCAATTCATCTGACCAGCAAAAAATCTGACCAAAAAAATAATAACGAAAAAAAGTCAGAATACTTACTAATAAACATAAAGGGAAACACTCATAAGGGTAAAATTTTTATTAATTTAACGTTTCTTTAAAAAGGATTCAAAGTAAAAATTTAGTAATATACTATTACTATTACTTTACGATTAGAATTACGATTAGGATTACGATTACGATTACGATTAAACCAACATATTTAAAAATGCGAGGATAAAATTTTTGAGCCGATCACACCAAAAAGAGGGGTCGTCTAAAGCCGTGTCCATCACATGACATAGAGCCAATAGGATGGTTTATTTTTATCGACACGGATCAGCCCGAAGAGACAAAAACAGCGAAAAAAAAGCGAAAGTTGCAAAAATACAAGAAACAACAGTCTAAACCCATCTTGGTGCATTAATAAAAAATGTCGGAGGGACAATTTTACTATAAAACATGCCCTAACCCTAACCCCAAACTAACCCTTACCCTAACTTTAATTAAAAACCAAAAACACGTGGTTGGACACGGCTTTAGACCGGACCATCTACGGACACGTACCTGATCACGTGGAATTGCACGTACCATCTATCATGTGACTAATGATTAAAGTATACCAGTACTAAAGATTAATTTAATAAAACGCAAATAATTGTATGCAAACCAAGCTAGGCAAATAATCCACTAGCCCTTACACCATCACACTATTATTACTATACAGTGTAGACTAAACCATTGGCTTGATCACTAATCGATCTTGACAAGAATTAACAATTGACTTTTATACCTTTTGACAATCTAATTCTGTACATTCTTATCAAGAACGTACCTACTTTTGAATACTTAATAATAGATCTATACTATTTGAGTAGGTCGTTCTTGATAGGGTGTACAAAATTGATCGTCTGTATGCAATATGATGTAATATAAGCATCATAAAAAAAAATTAGTAATGTGTACATGAGAATAATCTTTCTTGCTAGTTTGGTCAAAAAAAAATCTCTTACCCATTGCACCAAATATTTCACCATATTCTTAATAAACCCTTACCCTTATTAATACATATTAAACCTACCTTTTTATACGCGATTTGTTAATAAAACAGTACATATAACACCCTCTGCTTTTATACTTCGATTTATGAAATCCGTATACACAATATAAAATGATGGAGATGCTTAAAGTGAACAATACGTTTGAATCTCTGGAAGCTTTTGAAGTTGCCGCGAAATCAGCTGCTAAATCTAGTGGGTTCGCGTTTGCAAGAAAAGACAGTAACCTTACTGGACATAATGGCAAATCACTTTTTGTTGTTCTGCAGTGTACAAAGAGTGGTGAATAGCGCAACAATTGGAATATAACCGAAAAAACTCGAAAGAGAAAAAGAAATACTCGACGTGATTGTTGCCCTGTATATATTAGAGCTACTGCAATGAAATGTAACTCAACTACGAATATTCCCAATAATAAGATAATGTGAATTGTTACCAAAGTTGTACTTAATCATAATCATGCTCTCTTTGGTTTAGACAAAGTTGTAACTTTTCCCCAATATCGTGTTATGAGCCTAGATCAGAAAAGTCTTGTACACCAGCTGCATATTAGTAATGCGCCTACTCGTGTTATTACAGAATCATTTAACAATATTAGTAATGGTGGAATTGTTCTTTTAAAGGATATTATAAATGAAAGAGCTCGTATTAGGTTTGCCCTGAATGAAGGCCCTAATAATAATTCTACTCAAGGATTCCTTAAACTTCTTGAAGAACGTGATTACATGGTAGTACCTTTAAAAACAATTAAGGGATGCTTAACACATCTTTTCTTTTCTCATATTGAAGCGGCCAAGTGTGTTGCTAAATGTTCTGAGGTTCTTATCGTGGACTCTACATATAAAACAAACATTTATAAGTATCCACTTGTTAGTGCTGTTGGCATTAATAACATTGGTAATAAAAGAGGATCGATCATTAGCATCTTATCAAATCGAAATGGCCTGGATAGAAGATGAAAGTGAAGCATCATATACATGGTTTTTAAAAACACTTCGATCTAAAATATATGATGCTTATAGTTGCTTACCGGATGTCTTTATGTCTGATAGAGACCAAGCATTGAAAAATGCTTTATCTAAAGTATTTCCGGAATCTAATAAAATGTTGTGCGTTTGGCACCTTCTAGAACAGAATTTAAAGGTTAATTGTCGTAAACTTTTCAAAGATGATATTGATTATGATGCATTTAAAAAGCAAGTTGAAGCATTGCGATTTACAGAATTTGAAGAAGAGATCCCACAGTCGTTGGATGCAGTTAAGAAGGCAGCTGAAAAATCTCACTCTCCTGAAAAAGTAGAGGCATATATTCAAACGTGGATGAAGGATTCCAATATGTGGATCTCAGCATATACTAAGCAGTTTTGCCATATGGAAATATCTACTACTGGACAATCTGAATCATCTCATAGAGCATTTAAACGAGCAATTAAAACGACTAGTGATCTAGAAAGTGTTTTTCATCGGATTGATCAGGCAATGCGTTTACAACACCTGAAAACAGCAGTCTGTACTAGTTCTAACAAAGTAGCAGTTGATCCATTTACTCTTCATGATTCTAGATTTAGTGAGCTCATTGGAAAAGTTTCAGAATGGGCAATCGATTATATTAAACGGACATTGCAAAAAGAGCAAACTATGGATAAAGACAATGGTGCTTGTGAATGTTTAACAAATATTAATTATAAGTTACCTTGTAAACATATGATTTCAATACACGGTCCAATTCCATTATCAATCATTAATAAGAGGTAGCTTCTTGAAAGATCTGATATTATAGAACTCCCACGTCCCTCAAATCCTTTAATTACTGACTCTAAGTTTTATAATACTTTCATTAATGCTAAGAAAATTTTTCAACAATTGCCATACAACATTACTAGATCAGAGTTTATTACAAGGATTGATCAAGTAATAGATATGCCACTACCCGAATCTATTAAGCCTCCCCAGAAAAAAGTGCCTAAATCAAATACTAAACGGGGGCCACTTTTGAGTGAACGGCAAGATTCTGCTGCGAAAGAAAAAAAAAAGAAGCTAGCCAGGATCATGAAGCTTAAAGACGATAATATTCAACAAACTATACCCTTAAAGCAGCCTATTACCACCTGTCTACTAGATTATGAATTATATAAAACAAATATCCCCAAGTTTATGCAGAATCATATTTCAGCATATTTTGATGTATTAGGAGATGGTAATTGTGGTTTCCGTGCCATCGCTATATCAATTGGAGAACCCAAAAATTACTGGCCGGATATTCGCAAACTTATCTATAAGGAACTTAGTGATCGCAAATCTCATTATATTCAGCTATTTTTAGAAAAAGAACGAAAGTATAATGAAGTATTATTTACTATACAATGGGAAGCAGGCCCTTGTGATAAAGACCATTGGATGTCTATACCATCCTTTGGATATGTCATTGCTAATACTTTTCAACGGCCTGTTCACTATTTTAGCAAACACATTTCTCTCACATTTGTTCCTGATAATGCACCACTTAATCGGAATACATCAATTGCATTTGCTTACATTATTGAAAAATGGCATTTTATAACTATAAAACTCAAGCCGAATGTTCCTGTTCCACCTATCGTGAGAGGTTGGGAAGACATATGTTCTAAACAAAGCAGAATGTGGAAAAATGTGGTTTTAGATAGATTTAATAAGGAATATGAAGAAGAATTTAGATACTTAAAAGAAAATTTTGAATATGTTATTTGATATATTTGTATGCAGCTTATCGTTACCTGATTTATGCAATTTATGCAATAACAATAATTAATTACTGAATTAAAAGTTTAAGAATAAAGTAATAATTATTGTAATATATATATGTACTAATTATATCGATAGCGATAGCAATAAAAAATTGAGTTATAAAATTGGCGAATATAGTAATTTATAGTATATATAACGATAATATATAAATCACGTGACTGACGGTACGTGCAATTTCACGTGATCAGGTACGTGTCCGTAGATGGTCCGCTTTAGACGTCCCCCAAAAAGAGTAAACGCGGCAAGAGTTTTGAAGATCTTTGGCCGTAAAGAGTTCAAGTTACATTTTTATATTTTTTGTTTTTATTTGTATTCTGTATTACTATTTTACCAAGTACAAAAAAAAAAAACACAGGATCAAACTTATAACGACGTTAACGGATAATGGATCCATGCTCTACTATGATATAATAGAATATATGGGGTGCGGACAATAGAAACAGCCCTTTTTTACATTTTTTTGAAAAATGAGTTTTTATTAGATTCATATAAATTTTGACATAATTAACATTTTTCAATTATAAATGAAAGTCGGTTTGCGTAATAAAAAATCAATGTAAAAGAAAAATTACACGAGGCTTCGCAGAGCCAACACATCACGAGATTATCCGATAGTCACCTGCTACCTTTAACCAATCAAAATCGTGAAATTTGATTAATCCCGGATCAGTCCGAAAATCAAAACAAATGATTAAAATTATCTCAAAATAAGATATATGTAAAAAAGGGCTGTTTCTACAGTATTGTCCGCACCCCATATGGGTTGTGGACTAGGAAAACCCGCCTCTGAAGGGGGGTTTCCATTTTGAGAAAATAGCGATTATAGTTTGTGTTACCTAAATTTTACCCCTGAATTTTTTATTTATTTTTAGATATCAATTACTGAATAAACAATGTCATGTGATTATGAACCACTGATTAACCAATCTAATTTAATTGAGTCGGTTGTAAATCTATTTTTAGAACACGATCGTTAAAAAATTGGTTTACATTCAAGTTAAAAAATCACGATAATTTATTATATCAACATGGGGTAAAAAGTAACATACGTATAGATAAAAACCAGCACTTTCATTTGAATCAAAAATCTCAAAATTGTTGAAAAAGTGTCAAAGGCGGGTTTTCCTAGTCCACAACCCATATATGTTATATACTGCAATTTATTTGAACATCAGCAGTTTTCATAACTTCGGGTTAGACTGTCCAGAATTATGAGATGTGATGATAGCGTAAATTATGCGTGCAATCGAGAATTATGCGAATTCTTATTTAGACTATGTCAATTTTGCGAAATCTTTGGAATATTTCGGAATTTCTGCATTGTAAATTTTCGGAATTCCCACCTGTCAGACATCTCTCCACCAATCACAACTCACTCACTACGTGCATTTTATGCCTTTTTCCTTAATTATGCATAATCCTGGACACCCTAATTAGGTCAACTGAAAGTTACCGATTAGAATTTGGTATATACGGTAACATCTTTTTATTTAAGAATTAAAATCTATACTACTAAAATTTTAATGTCTGTCGATCTGTGCTTTGAATGGTTAGATTTTTTAAGGTCACGTAGCCATAAACAACTATTAAACAATAACGCGTACCAATAAAATATTTTAGCGAATTTATATGGTGCTAGAAGTCTATACTAGATGTGTTCAATTTTTTAAATTGCCAAAATTTTTTATACAAGAGAGTTTTCAAAAAACTGACCAGTAACTTTGTAGAGCAATATTAGTTCTATAAATTTGGCAAATATTTTTTGAAAAACTTTCTGTATAATTACTATATGTTTCTAAATTTTTAAAGCGTCATGATTTTTATAAAAGTAAAATTTTAAAAATCTGGCCGGTAACTTTGGCCTAATTCTTGAATAATGCCTGGTGGTATAACTATATTTAATTTTATTTTCATATATCTCCACATATAGTACACAAAGTACCCGCGGGTACTATTCAATTTATCAATGAAGTTCTTGAATAAGACCCCGGGTGCAATCATCAAATAAGGCGGATATTGATTACCAGCTGCAATCGATTGCAATCATTCAAGTTCTGAAGTTAGCATCGATAAAAAAAATCATAATCGATAATTTTTTAATTTATTGTATAAATCGATATCCACCCTATTTAAAAATTTCCTAATGATAATCTTTTGTTATTGGTTGATCTACTCTAATATTTACTTTTGAATAAAGCATGGACGTAAGGACGTGTCAGTCTACTAGTATTCTTTATTCTGTTATATATATGTCCGCAATCAGAGAGACATACTTAATATTATATAATACCTATACAGTATTAACTTTACAAATATAATTTACAGAACTATCAACATTATATTACAAAACTCTAATTCCCATTCCAAAAATTTCAAATAATACAGGAATAGCATCAACAACTAACCATCCTATACCTTTTAATATAATTTCAAAAAAGTCCAAAATTAGTATGATTTTATTTTTCAAATTAATAATATAATTATGAAATAAATTACCTGTGTAGACTATCAGTTTTATTGTTACATCAATCGGCGGAATTACCAAGTTTTTGGTAGGCTCATTTGAGTTTAAATATGATACATCAGATAGAAAACGATTTACTAGATATATATTTTTTCTATTGAAAAGTTTTTAAAGTTAATATTTTTGATAATATGGTAACAAGTATGCATTTATGTAAAGAATCCTTAAATGTATACTTTTTAATAATGAAATCTTGATAAATTAGATCCAATGCTTTATAAATGGGTGGAAGAACAGCTAATAAAATTTTCTTCATCACAATTCTCCATATGAAAACTATTGTCAGTCCTATTGTAAATAATGTCATTTTTAATTTAGATACTCAGGCAAAAATTTTAGAACGGGTGAAGTTAGGGACAGATTTTTCTATGTAAAAAAAAAAACGGGGGGTTTTTTTTTTAAATATATCAATTTGCCAAACCAAATTTGATAATCTTTATTTGAATATATAGAAAAAACTTTTATCAAATTTGGTTTGGTTTTTTTTAAAAAAAAATGATTTGTCCCTCTTCCCAAAACACTTGTGTAATACTTGTGTATTAGTAATGCTTACCAAAAACAACACGCAATATTGTTACAGCAAGTCCGGTAGAGTTATAATCGTAAGGAACATTACCATTATTCGAGAACCTAGAGTTTGAAAAATTCCAGCTTCCAATTATCATACCGACTGCTGCACCTATACACGCAATGCTAAATATGGAAATAGGTAAAAGGGATGAAATATTGATTTTGAATTTATAATTTCAAAATTGACAGAAAAATTTACCAATCTTCAATGCACGGACAATTATCTATAACTTCAGGGAACATATAAACTAAGGAAATTCCAAGTGTGATCACTATAACCGGAACTATCACAGATGTGAAAAAAGGTGCATAAAATTTTAATCATAAGAATAACACCAAAATATATAAAATATGTAAAATAAAATGTAGTATAATTACCACTCCAACTTTCATTCAAAATAAATGCATCAATGTGAACTTGAAAACTCCAATGAATCCACCAAATCAATATTGCCGAAATAAAACCCGCAAATACATCTATTTTTATTTGAAAAGGAATTCTCATTATTAAAATCAATACTCAAAATAACATTATAAACATTTGTTAATATTTCATAATTACTGTATTTTTTACATACCGGTAAGACTATGCATACCACAATATATACGTCCGAAAACTACGCTCAAACAATAAATAATCAAACAAATTGTACCAACAAATTTAAACATAATATTCGACTCAATTGAATATATATGTGTTAAAAAGAAGAGTGCAATTGATACTGCATTTGTAGTATGTGTTGACGGAAATCCGTATTCAAGATGATGAGATCCTATACATAAACGACGAATTGGTGGTGATGACGGTCTAGGCAAACATAATGAGTCCTAAGAAATAAATAATTAATATTATATAATATATATAAACATGTATATATGTGTGTATAGAGCAATTTTTTTTATCTTACCTTTACAAATCCGGTAAAGATAACTCCTGACGTTGTTATTAGTGTAAGACTTTTCGAAAGGCCGTCATGTGATTTTGAGAAATAAATTTTAAATTTTTTTTTTTTTTTTTAAATTTTCAAATCTTAATTAAAACATACCCTCTCCCAAGTGAACCATAACCGAACCAAAAAAATGTTGGTAAAAGTAAGACGAAAAATGTATGCGTTCCCAATATGGCTGAATATGTGAAAAACAAGTCAAGTAATGGGTGACGTAACGAATTCTATATAACAAGTCAAAAAACATCGTTTTTTATATAATTTTTTATAATTCAACAAAATTGTTCAATTATCTAAAATTGGTTTGTAAGAGGGGCACACCTGAATTTTGGCAAGTAACCTCGCTTCTTTACGAATAATCAATAACAGCCATCTTCTTATTTGAGCGCTAGTAGGTGGCAATAATTTATCATAATATGATTCGGGGTGTGTTCCTGCGTCAATTATTTGTTGCAGCTTTGCTGCGGTTGTAGTCATGATTATAATTTATTACACTAATATATTATAAAAATTTTTCTGAAATTTGGTAGATGTATGTTATTTATAATTGTATTTCGTAAGATGTCGCAATTCAATCTTATAGATAATCAAAATTCTTTTTGACGGGTAAAGATAAACTAATTTTGGGGCTGTTAATCTTGTTTATCACTTGCTTAATACAAAAAAAGTTTTATCAAACGTCATAAAACGCATATACACAAGCACGATACATAAGTACATCCTAAAATAATTATAAATTCATTTAATCATATATTTCAAATCTAACCGAATTTGGGATCGTTTAAACTTTGGGCACCCTCGTGGGCCAATAAAATCTTTTACTTTAATTAAAAAAATATTTAATGTCCTCCGAATTTGGGAATATTTTTTTTTTTTTTTGCACACAACTATAATAATAACTCATACAATATCAACCGGTTTCGGAAATAAGCCATTGAAACATTTAAAACGTCCAAGATTTTCAGGGTAAAGATTTGCCTTCTTCAGTATCAAAAATTTGACCAATTTTATCGAGCTGTTCGAGTGTCAACAGTGACTATATCATATAAAAAAAATTTTTTTGTGTTAAAATTTACTAATATGTCAAGTGTTTTTTGAAATCTTTTAATTCTATCGTGATAAGATCTTGTGTTTATAAAGATATACTACGTAGCATCTTTCGGTATTCTAAAAAAAGGTTCGAGTAACAAAAATATATGCTGTATGTACATACTAAATAATTGACTATATACTTCACTATGGAGCTAAACAATGAAAAAATTAATTGTATTAGTGTTTGTAGTCGATTTTGCATTAGTCGATTTTATCGATTTAGCCGGCTTAGTCCAAAAAATCGACTTAGTCGATTTTATTATCAGTTATATTAACAGTTAGTCGAGATGATCGACTACAATTATTATAAATTAGAATATACGAAGAATATCGGTTATACAACACAAAAAAAACTAATAAAAATGAGTTTGTTTTAGTACATATGTTGTGCCTCAGGCTAACATATGTCGATCGAATTGCCTCCGTGACGCAGCTACGATTTATAATATGAGGGGAAGTCAACCCACCCCAACATATCATTTATCCTAAAAAATGCGCGGCAAAAAAAGAATTAGGTCAAAATTACATAAAATTCTACTAATTAAACTTCAGATATTATTAGGTGAAAAATGTTCCTGAACCTTAGAGTAGCTAAAAAATTAAAAAAAAAAGTGAATTTTGAAATCATATCAGCCTGAATTAAATTAATGCAGACCACTCATTTTTTGTGCGATTAATGCAGCTGATCCATGTCGATCGGTCTGATTAAGGTAAAATTTAGGCCAATCAATGTCGATTAGTTAATGCTGGCCAGAAATTAATAGTTTGCATAATTGAATGTATATGTCGTAGCCAAGATGCAAATCCTGCCCAGATGCCAATCTGGCCAAATTAAAATTAATTTAGCCCAGATGTTAGGGTTAGGGTTAGGGTTAGATTTGGTCAGATTTTTATTTTGGCTGTAAAAATTGGCATCTGGGCAGGATTTGCATCTGGGCTACAACATATGTATAAAATTACGATAAAAGAACTCTAAGCCATCTCTATGGATAGTCCTGATGAATTAAATGTTGATTGCTGTTATCTCAATAGAGTTGAAAACGATGAATATAAAGCATTTAATCAATTTGTAAAAGCAGCTAGTATGGGTCATGCCACTAGAATGTATAATATTGGTTGCTGTTATCATGATGGAATTAGAGTAGAGAAAGATTATCGTAAGGCATACATCCATTATCAAAAATCTTTTGATATGGGTTTAGCTGAAGGTGCATTTAGTGTTGGATATTGCTATGATGAAGGAATCGGTGTCGAAAAGGACGAAAAGAAGGCATTCGAATATTATAAAAAATCTGCAGAGATGGGTAGTGTTAAAGGAACATTAAAAGTTGGTTATTGCTATTATGAAGGAATCGGAGTCGAAAAGGACGAAAAGAAGGCATTTGAATATTATAAAAAATCTGCAGGGATGGGTAGTGCTAATGGAACATGTAGTGTTGGAAATTGTTATGGAGAAGGAATTGGAGTCGAAAAGGACGAAAAGAAGGCATTCGGATATTATAAAAAATCTGCAAAGATGGGTTTTGCAGAAGGAATATATAATATTGGATATTGCTATTACGAAGGAATAGGAGTCGAAAAGGACAAAAAGATGGCATTTAAATACTATAAAAAATCTGCAGAGATGGGTCTTGCAGCAGGAATATATAATGTTGGATGTTGCTATGATAAAGGAATCGGTGTCGAAAAGGACGAAAAGAAGGCATTCGAATTTCATAAAAAATCTGCAGATATGGGATTTGCAAAAGGAATATATAACATTGGATATTGCTATTATGATGGAATTGTAGTCGAAAAGGACGAAAAGAAGGCATTTGAATGCTATAAAAAATCTGCAGAAATGGGTATTGCAGAAGGAATGGTTATTGTTATGATAAAGGAATCGAAGTCAAAAAGGACGAAAAGAAGGCATTCGAATATTATAAAAAATCTGCAGAAATGGGTAGTGCAGAAGGGACTTTAAGAGTTGGATATTGCTATGATAAAGGAATCGGAGTCGAAAAGGACGAAAAGAAGGCATTTAAATATTATAAAAAATCTGCGGAGATGGGTAGCGCTGAAGGAACAATTCATGTTGGATATTGCTATGAAAAAGGAATCGGAGTCGAAAAGGACGAAAAGAA
>QKWP01000598.1:182761-201195 GCA_003550325.1 Gigaspora rosea
ATTATGAAGGAATCGGAGTCGAAAAGGATGAAAAGAAGGCATTTGAATATTATAAAAAATCTGCTGAGATGGGTTTTGCAGAAGGAATAAATAATGTTGGAAATTGCTATAGAGAAGGAATCGGAGTCGAAAAGGACGAAAAGAATGCGTATGAATATTATCAAAAATCTGCAGAGATGGGTAGTGCAGAAGGGACAGTAAGAGTTGGATATTACTATTATAAAGGAATCGGAGTTGAAAAGGACGAAAAGAAGGCATTTAAATATTATAAAAAATCTGCGGAGATGGGTAGCGCTGAAGGAACAATTCATGTTGGATATTGCTATGAAAAAGGAATCGGAGTCGAAAAGGACGAAAAGAAAGCATTCGAAACCTATAAAAAATCTGCAGAGATGGGTAGTGCTGAAGGAACTTTAAAGGTTGGATATTGCTATGGAAAAGGAATTGGAGTCGAAAAGGACGAAAAGAAGGCATTCAGATATTATAGAAAATTTGCGGAGATGGGTAGTGCTGAAGCAATATTTAATGTTGGATATTACTATTATGAAGGAATCGGAGTCGAAAAGGACGAAAAGAAGGCATTTGAATATTATAAAAAATCTGCGGAGATGGTAGTGCTGAAGGAATATTTAGTGTTGGATGTTGCTATAGAGAAGGAATCGGGATCGAAAAGGACGAAAAGAAGGCATTTGAATATTATAAAAAATCTGCAGAGATGGGTCTTGCAGTAGGAATATATAATGTTGGGGACACTTAAAGAAAACTGAACTCAGTGATTATTGCGAATTATATTGCCCTCGAAATAATCACATCCAATTTTGATTGGCCAGAAAAGATAAACTAAATCAGGTGATGTGTTTCAATCACATAGCACATGATATGTGCTAGTGTGTAACCGTTATGCAATTAATACAAAATCGAACCAAGAAAACTTTTTGTGCCTATCCGTTACTAACCCTAACCTACCCACCTCCGTTACTAACCCAAACCCTAAGGAAATATGCATAATGGTTACACATAACACATAACTTATATCATGTGTTATGAGATTGATAAACGTCACCTGATTTTGTTTATGTTTATTTGGCCAATCAAAATTAACGTGTGATTAAATCGAGGGTAGACACAATTCGGAATAATCACTGAGTTCAGTGTTCTTGAAACTACCCTAATGTTGGATGCTGCTATGATAAAGGATTCGGAGTCGAAAAGGACGAAAAGAAGGCATTCGAATGTTATAAAAAATCTGCAGAGATGGGTAGTGTTGAAGGAACAATTAATGTTGGACGTTGCTATTATGAAGAAATCGGAGTCGAAAAGGACGAAAAGAAGGCATTTGATTATTATAAAAAATCTGCAGAGATGGGTCTTGCAGTAGGAATATATAATATTGGAAGTTGCTATGGAGAAGGAATCGGAGTCGAAAAGGACGAAAAGAAGGCATTTGAATATTATAAAAAATCTGCAGAGATGGGTAGTGCTGAAGGAACAATTAATGTTGGAAATTACTATAGAGAAGGAATCGGAGTCGTAAAGGACGAAAAGAAGGCATTCGAATATTATAAAAAATCTGCAGAGATGGGTAGTGTTGAAGGAACAATTAATGTTGGACGTTGCTATTATGAAGAAATCGGAGTCGAAAAGGACGAAAAGAAGGCATTTGATTATTATAAAAAATCTGCAGAGATGGGTCTTGCAGTAGGAATATATAATATTGGAAGTTGCTATGGAGAAGGAATCGGAGTCGAAAAGGACGAAAAGAAGGCATTTGAATATTATAAAAAATCTGCAGAGATGGGTAATGCAGAAGGAATAAATAATGTTGGAAATTGCTATAGAAAAGGAATCGGAGTCGAAAAGGGTGAAGAGAAAGCATTCGAATATTATAAAAAATCTGCAGAGAAGGGTAGCGCTGAAGGGACAGTAAGAGTTGGATATTGCTATGATGAAGGAATCGGTGTCGTAAAGGACGAAAAGAAGGCATTCGAATATTATAAAAAATCTGCAGAAATGGGTAGTGCAGAAGGGACATTAAGAGTTGGATATTTGCTATGATGAAGGAATCGGAGACGAAAAGGACGAAAAGAAGGCATTCGAATGTTATAAAAAATCTGCAGAGATGGGTAGTGCTGAAGGAACATTAAAAGTTGGATGTTACTATGATGAAGGAATTGGAGTCGAAAAGGATGAAGAGAAGGCATTTGAATATTATAAAAAATCTGCGGAGATGGGTAGTGCTGAAGGGACATTTAATGTTGGAAGTTGCTATAGAGAAGGAATCGGTGTCGAAAAGGACGAAAAGAAGGCATTCGGATATTATAAAAAATCTGCAGAGATGAGTCTTGCAGTAGGAATATATAATGTTGGATATTGCTATAATAAAGGAATCGGTGTCGAAAAGGACGAAAAGAAGGCATTCGAATATTATAAAAGATCTGCAGAGATGGGTAGCGCTGATGGAACAATAAGAGTCGGATATTGCTATAATAAAGGAATCGGAGTCGAAAAGGACGAAAATAAGACATTTGAGTATTATAAAAAATCTGCAGAGATGGGTAGTGTTGAAGGAACAATTAATGTTGGATATTTCTATGAAGAAGGAATCGGAATCAAAAAGGACGAAAAGAAAGCGTTCGAATATTATAAAAAATCTGTGGAGATGGGTAGTGATAAAGGAACATCGAATGTTGGATATTGCTATAATAGAGGAATCGGAGTCGAAACGGACGACAAGAAAGCATTCGAATATTATAAAAAACCTGCAGAGATGGGTAACGCTGAGGGAGCAGATGCTGTTGGAAATTGCTATAGAGTGGGAATCGGAGTCGAAAAGGATGAAGAGAAGGCATTCGAATATTATAAAAAGTCAGCAGAGATGGGTTATACATTAGGAATGACAGAAGTCGGTTATTGTTATCGAAATGGTATTGGAACACCAGTAGACATTGAGAAAGCGGATTATTGGTTTAAAATGGAAAAGAGTAAATTTTACGAAATTATCAAATCAGAATATGAAGGTCTTAACATTGACGGTGATATAAAATCGCTATTAAACGATAGTAAATACCAATTAGCTTGGATTCCTTATTACAAATTTAAAAATATTGAAGTAATCGGAAGAGGTGGTTTTGCGACTGTATATTACGCGAGATGGACAAGATATAGCGAAGATAATGATGCAGTTACCACAGCCGATATGCCTGTCGCACTTAAGGAATTTTATGAAAATGATTATTTAAACGAGGTATTTTATTTAATTTTATATTATTTTTTGTATATTCTTTTTATTAAAATAATATTTTAAATAGTTGAAATCATATTGCGAAATCGGAGTTAAAAATCCTTCGTTTATAAAATGTTATGGTATATCGAGAAAAAACGAAAACGGAAACTACATTCTTGTATTAAAACACGCGTCAATGGGTACTTTGCACCAGAATCTTCGGTCTATGTTGACAATGACATGGAAGAATAAGTTAAATTTGTTATTTAGCATAGTCTCTGACCTTAAAGCAATTCATTCCCAAAGAATTGTCCATCGAGATTTACACAGCAAAAATATATTGCAAGATAACTTGCATAGCGCGTACATCGCGGACTTGGGTCTTTCGATCCAACATTTAAAACAAAAAGATGATGAAGTTTATGGGGTTTTACCTTATATTGCTCCAGAAGTTTTAAATAGAAAACAATATACTACAGCATCTGATATTTATTCTTTTGGTATAGTCATGTGGGAAATATTATATGCAGTTGTTATAAATTAGATGATGCTATGGACCAATTGGGCCAAGCGAAAAAAGTAATTGATGGTTTCAGACCGCCAATTAGCGAAGAACCTCCACAATGTTATGTGAATCTGATGGAAAAATGTTGGAATAAAGATCCAAAAAACCGTCCATCAGCAGAGGAACTCTGCAACGTTTTCAAAAAATGGCAAAATGACGAACAGATTCTTACAGAGCTAAACAAATTCGTACCATTAGAATTGCAATTGCTGCAACTTTACAAACATTTGATTGTGTCACTTTCAAATGAAGATCCTGGTAATCTACCAACTACAGCAGAACTATGTGAATTCTTAAAATTAAACGACTCAAACCTTAAAATACCTGAACCTATTAGAAGATCAAATGAAGATACCTTTGGTGGAAGCAAGTTAATTTCTATTAACTCGAATTTTCAAAATTTAACGGTTAGCTTTTCAGATTTTCAAAAATAAATTAAAGAATTATGAGTGTTGCTAAGGCCACGCCAATTTGATTCTTTGTTTAACATAACCCCCCTCCCTATTTTTTAAAATTTTAGTCATAAAATAAACACTAGATTAACCAAACTTTTGCAGTATCGACTTTTGAAAATTTGACATTTTGTTCAGCCAATAGAATTGCTCTTTTTTGGGTTTGTTGTTTTTAGCCTCTCCCCTCCCCCCCCCCCTGCAAAATTTTTATGTTATGTTATTGTTAAACAAAGAATCAATTTGGAGTGGCCTAACTTACCTTCCTGATGTTAACCACCCTACGATTTACCAATCAGATCGCAGGTTCTTGTGTAATAATTTTTGCATGTAAATACTCTAACTTAATATAGGCTGTACCCTAACTTTTAAAGAATAATTTATTTATATAAAAAATTCTATAAAAATATTTTCGAAAATTGAATATTAAAAAATGATAGATAATCAACTATTCACATATTTTTGAAGCTTTAGGATTAAATTTCAAGAGATTAGGATTTTAGGATACTGAACATTTTTATTTAGCATTCATGAATTTTTACCTCAGGTAATAAGGTAACTGGCACAAATAAAAAATTTGGTATGTTTTTATTAAATTGGTGCCGGGAATATTATCTACACGTATGCATGCCATTGTAGATGTGAGATGTCATATAATTTGAAGATTATATGGAGTATTGCGTATTAAAGAGCCTATTTTTACATCATTTTAAAGTTTATTTTGTAAAATTAAACTTTAATTAAAGTTAATGCTTAAATTATAGTTAAAGTTTTTTAGAGTACTGTAAAGTACCCCTGACTTTTTTGAGGATGATTTTTGTATTGTACCCGGGTACTTTAAATAATGCCACGGTTCTAGTACTCCCATTATTCAAAAGTATTCGAAAAAAAAAATTCTATTTGAGATCACTATGTATGGCAACCCTCTTCGAACATAGTATCGCAAAACCTAATTTTTGACACTTTTGCGCTACATTTTTTATACAGATTGACATGAAAATTCCAGTAAAAATAAGAATTTTCAAAAATTTGAGCGAAGATACCGTGACAACCATAAGACCAAATTTGGTAAAACTTTTATTTGAATTCTATAGCTTCATAGAATTCAAATAAAAAAAATTGATTGAATTTAATCAAGTGGTTGTCGAGTTATCTTCACTCAAAGTCAGAAAAAAACCAAAACGCTTATCAAAATAGAAGTTGCGCCAAATTTTTTATCTAACTTTGAGTGAAGATACCTCGACAACTATCTAAATTTGATAAAACTTTTTTTAGTTGAATTCTATAGCTTCATAGAATTCAAATAAAAGATTTTTTATCAAATTTAGTCAGTTGACTGTCAAGATATCTTTGCTCGAAAAATCAAAACAACTACCGAAAATAGAAGCTGTGTCAAGTTTTTTTTCTAAATTTGAGCGAAGATATCTTGACAACCATCTAACCAAATTTGATAAAACTTTTTTTATTTGAATTCTATGGCTTCATAGAATTCAAATAAAAAAGTTTTATTGAATTTGGTTAGATGTCTGTCAAGATATCTCTGCTCAAATTTAGAAAAAATTTGGCGCAGCTTCTGTTTTTGATAGTTGATTTTTCTCTGACTTTGAGCGAAGATATCTTGACAACCACTGACTAAATTCGATAAAAATTTTTTTATTTGAATTTTATGAGCTATAGAATTCAAATTAAAAAACTTTTATCAAATTTGGTCTGAAGGTATCTTCACTCAAAGTTAGATAAAAATTTGGTGCAGATAGGCATTGTGATTTTTCTTTGAGTAAAGATAACTCAACAACTGCTTGACTAAATTCAATAAATTTTTATTTGAATTATATGAAGCTATAGAATTCAAATAAAAAAAGTTTCCCAAATTTGATTTTATGGTTGTCATGGTATCTTCGCTCAAATTTTTGAAAATTCTTATTTTTACTGGGATTTTCATGTTAATATCAAAAAAGTAGGATGTTTTGCTATAGGATTCTCCATGTATCCTTAGATCATTTGTAGAAATAAAATACTCTAGGTACTTTAAAGAGTGTTTTACAGTACTAAATATTTTTATCTAGCTTATTAATTATTGTATTAAAGCTATTTGTTAAAAATAGTTACAGTACCTAGTGAATTTTACTTTTAGTAAGTATTAATTCATTTTAAATTTTTTATTTTATTAATAAAATAATCAAATAATTTTATTTTTATTAGTTCTTAAACTTAAATTAGTTAACTTTAGAGAATAAAAAGTGTAATATCACACTTGATATCTAGTATAAGGTTGTCTAAAGCCAGGTATGATATATAGCTCAGGTAAACACTCTAAAAGATCAGATCAATTATTTTCATGTAACATTACATATATCAATTTAATTTCATAAAAATTAAAATTTTTTGGATTTTGAACAAAGATATCTTTGCAAGCACTTAAGAATTTCAGTGAATGTTTTTTTATTTTAATTCTACAGTATTGTAGAATTAAAATAAAAAAATCATCAAATCCCCCAGGTAAGATCTATAAATAGAATTTTAGCCAATCAAATTTAACTAAAGTAAGATTTTTCTTGACCCCCACCCCTAAAATATTATCTAATAAATGTCAGCGCCCTATTCATGTTAAAAATACTGTCAAATCCCTTAATTAAATTTTATTTATTTGCTAAAAGAATTATTCGATTACTAGTATTTAGATCTGGATATCTGGATAACATTTTATATATCTGTTTTATAAAAGCTATATCCAGATAACCATCAATTTTTAAATTGTGGATACTCAGATAAACCCACAAATAACCAAATAACCTTCTGAATATCCAGATAATTAGACAGATATCTGGATAAACTGAATAATCTAGCTTATTATATAGGTCTTATATGACAACCTGTGCTTTTTCATTTACTTATTGGAACAGGATTGTTATATCAGATACCATACAATAAGATAGCTAGTTATTATATAGGTATATTGAATAACTGTTATATATATGAGTTCATATTTAAATCCTGTGCCTTTAGCACAGAATATGAACCCTAGTATAACTAGGTTATTTACTACAACTCATATAATAAAATAACTATAAATTATTTGCTATTAATGTATAAATTATTTCATGTTAATTTGGTTCACAAATCAAGACTATAAATGTTTACTGTATTGTCATGAAATAACATGCAGAGTATAATTTCAAAATTTGTCTAAATTAAGTCTAGGTTGGGCTATTACTCTAAATAATACCCATAAATGTTATTTTGAAACAATATAGCATATACTATTATTGCATTTGGCTTGTAGGTATGAACCTA
This sequence comes from Gigaspora rosea, assembly GCA_003550325.1. Lineage (NCBI taxonomy): Eukaryota > Fungi > Glomeromycota > Glomeromycetes > Diversisporales > Gigasporaceae > Gigaspora > Gigaspora rosea. The sequence goes on from QKWP01000598.1 coordinate 190,293, forward strand.
TTTATTAATTAGTATTATTTAAATAGGTAAGCAACCCAGATCTTATTGGGGTCCAATTTCTAACTGCAGGTATCTGTTGATACTCGTAGATACCTGCAGATATCTGTTAGATTATTTGTTTGAAAACTGGTAGGTAAGGTTTCTTATCTATGAGACATTTACAGTAACCAGATATGTACTTAACTATATGGATATCCAGATATATGGTTAACAGATCCAAATTCTATCAATTATAGTATCATTAGATATGGCTCAAAGTTGCAATTTTTAACAAGGTTGTTAGCATATTTATTTTGTTTAATAATTTTTAAATACCAGGAGCAAATTCAGACAGCCACAATACAATTCAAATTTCTATAGCAGGGTCAGTATTAAATTTATAACTAAAGCTGCAATCATTTAGAATCTTAAGGGGTAGCCACCCTCGGCACAACTACTATAGTATATAGCACATTTTGTCGTATGCCACATGCTATATAAATGCCGTAAGTAGTATAAATATTGTATACCATATAAATGCCATTATGCTGTATAAATACTGTATGATTGAGGTAGAACGGGACTTTCTCATTTATACGCATTTCGTAAAAACAGATAGATAATAGTTAAACAACCCAACCAATCAACAGGCATAATTCAAATATTACAATATATTAAAAATTTCGTGTTGCAAAGAATAAAATTATTCATCCAAATTATAATACAACTTACAAAATGCAAAAACTTAATTAAAAAAGTTTTTGATAACAAGTTACACATCCTTTATTATTATTTTTTAAAATTTTATATAATTAACAAAGCTATATTATCATATATATAAAACGGTTTCTATTAAACCAAACATATTCTAAAGAACATATACAACTTTTGAAAACAGTCTGCAAAAACCTACAAATAAAATAAACAAGTTCATTACTTAAATAATAATAATAAAAAAAAAGAGAAAAATAATGTTAAGCTTCACGAATTAAGCAGTACAATACCTCTTACTATACCTTTTATTTGTGTGATGCAATATGATGCAAATGAATTTCTTAAAGAGACACTCGCTACAAAGCTATTTTACTAGCACCAACAATAATTTTTTTTAAGTTTGCTTAGACCCGAAATTCTGGTTTTGCAATACTATACACTCAGATAATATTGATCCCAAAAGATATTAGATTCAAATGTCCCCATGCGATTTTTTTTTTAGTGAACCGACTTTATGCCATACAGCATCAATAATGGCATATGACACTTATAGCTTACTACTTTATTGCTATATGCAGTATAACGGCAACATGGCCTAAAGTAGTACATTCTTTATATTATAGCCATAATGCCGTATGTAGTTACTACCCTAAGAAATGTTTGCAACTTTATTCATAACTATCAAAAAGTCTTTGGCCTATTGGCATCTCTGATATAATAATTCTACAACTATAAATATCTGCAGACCTATAGCAGTAGCATAAAGAATATCTTTACAAATACAGCCAAGTATTTTTTTTCTCTTTTTTTTTTTTTTTTTCTTTTTTAAATTTTAAAACCAAGAATATAATATTATATCATATCACAAATATCATTATCTTGCAAGATATTGTTATTGTAAAAGTCCACATGAATATGCTCTAAAACATAAATGTAATATAAATTATCTACAAGTAAAATTTTAAAAACTTTTAAAAACTTTTATTACCTGCATATTTAAATTATTAGTCTTTTGCTTGAGTCAATCCATATACTTTTAAATTATTGCCATATAATTGATATTTTTATATGGTTATCAATTTTACAGAAATGTATATATATTAATTAGTTTAATATAAGATCAATAAAACTATACAAAAATGATTAACTTACAAAAAATTTTGGAAATTTCTTAGATCCAGATAAAATCTTAAGCATAGTTACTATTATTATTTTTTTTGACTTTAATTTTTTGCAAGCCATCCAACCATGATGTAGAAAGCCCATTTTACTGCCAATCTTTTAAACATTAATTATAAAAATAAATTCATTCAATTATACATTTGACAAAGAAAAATCTGAACATAAGAATATGCACTTTAATCTTTTTTAATTATCTATCCAATTTAGTTTTAATAAAATATTTTTATCATTTATATATTCTGTAAAGGTTTTGCAGAGTTTTATTACCAATGGACAACAAATTACTGGATTTTTTTTCCAACATTTTTTTATCAAATTTAAAAAATATTATGCCATGTTTTCAATAGTCATTGATCGTAAATCTTTATAGCATAAGTTGTGGCCAAATTCCTGATTATAAGATAGGTTTCTATATAAATAATATCTGATGCTATTGAATAATAATATCTATCTAACATTATATATACAGTAGCAAAATTCTATAAATTCCATGTTTTTCTGCAATTAATGCTATATTTGCTATTATTGAAGTTCCAAGTCTACAATATAAGCACTATATAAATAATCTTGTAATATAATATATAATGAACTACAAATAAGAAAAGTATATATAACAACCTATGGTAGATTCTTAAAATTAAATTTTTGATATTTTTAGTTTTAATTTACAATAAAATCAATTCTAACCCTAACAAAAAAAAAAAAACTAATCAATCCATAATGCAGGATAGTAGTCTGTTTCAATTCAGAGTGAAATAATTCAAAAGAATTTGTTGTAGTTACTTGCAAAAGCAAAAGAAAGTGCTATTAGGTCCAAAGGGCCCACTAATATATATTTTTTGAATAATTTTTTAGATATATCATTGTATGTTCAAAACTAAATATTTCTTAATTACTTGTTGGATAAGACTTTTACAACCAGGTTTAGTCCTTTTGTGCATTGCTTGTATTATTTTTTGCTGAGTTTTAGAATCATAAATTTTTTTTATTCATGTTCTCATAGTGTGAACTGTATAATAAATGACAGAGCAATTTTTGCTCACTATTTTGAAGACCTGAAAAAGTGGTTTTTATATTTTTTGTCTCAATATAGCTATGATCAGAAAGAAAATATCTAGGTTCCTATTGATATACAAACTGTCAGATTATTTTTAAAGCCTCTGCAATACTACTGTAGTATAGTAAATAGTATCAGATATATTTATAGTAAAGTTGTATGAACTATCGGTACAATGATATGTACTGCAATGATCACGTGTTCACATCACACGATAACCATTGGACCTTTACTTAACGGTTGATAGTTCAGGATAAATAAAGTCATAGTGAGAGTTACATTTATTTATTGTCATATGCTCTGATTTTTGGAATTTATAAGTAGAGCTTATTTTTTTTAAAACTTTAAAGTTAAATAATTTTCGATCTACTGGCCCGCTTAAAATGATTTTACTACCAAAATGTTCGTCTCTTTGAGACGATTCCAACGAGTCCAAAATCATTAAAATCCAATTACAGGAACATGAGAAAATACGCTGTCAAATAGGCGACACACCTCTAGAGTTGTACAATTGGTTAGACATAGGTCTAACCAATTGTACAACCCTAGAGGTGCGTCACCTATTTGACAGCGTATTTTCTCGTGTTCCTGTAATTGGATTTTAATAATTTTGGACTCGTTGGAATCGTCTCAAAGAGACGAACATTTTGGTAGTAAAATCATTTTAAACGGGCCAGTAGATCGAAAATTATTTAACTTCAAAGTTTTAAAAAAAATAAGCTCTACTTATAAATTCCAAAAATCGGAGCATATGTGTATTATTTATTAATTATTTATTGTTTATCATTTATTATTATTTAATGCATATGTATTTGTTCATTATTGCCGGATCTTTGTGCTATCTGCTCCGTATGTACTCCAATTGATTGTATTATCGTAATGCATATGCCATTATGAATACGATCGATCAGTCTTGATTATCACGCATAATATCGGTCCAATATTGATATTTGTGACCGTATTATCTAAGAAAGTTAAATCAATTGTTAGTATAGGAGAAAAGATATAAAAACTCAAAGTGAAAGACCTTGAGAAAAGCAGATTTCGGTTATATTTAAATACAAATCTTAAGAAATATCTACAAAAATCTCTTAAAACCCCAAAAATCTTCATAATCGAATATTTCAATTACACTACTATCCTTGTTACTCACAAAAAAATGGGCCTACATATTCTAGCATCTATATATATTATGAACATACAACATAAGGGGCATCTATAAATAACATTGTACAAGAAAGAGGGGTCAGATAAAAGATAACATTTTTCTCCTTAATGGGCAATTCTCCAGTCAACTGGTTCAAAAATTTTTTTTTATATATAAATTTTACTATAAGTGCGAATGCACAGCGTCTTTATCTAAAACTTTTTTTTATACTAAGTTAATCATCTTTCTGGCTTAAGAGACTTTTGTAAAGCTCATTAAAACGCATCTAATAGTGGTTAGAGCATTAAAATCAGCTTGGTGGATACTAAGATATCTTTAAAAAAACCTTTCATTTACTATGAAAATTTCTTTGCAAACAATAGTATTGTTTATAAATAAATTTATATAGTAAAAGAAAGGTTTTTTAAAGATATCTTGGTATCCACCAAGCCGATTTTGATACTTTAACCACCATTAAATGCGTTTTAATGAGCTTTACAAAAATCTCTTAAGCCAGAAAGATTATTAACTTAGTATAAAAAAAAAGTTTTAGATAGAGACGCTGTGCATTCGCACTTATAGTAAAATTTATATATAAAAAAAATTTTTTGAACCAGTTGACTGGAGAATTGCCTATTAAGTAGGGAGGGGATCAAAAAATATAGCATAATTTTTTTAGAAAAAATTGTCTAAAAAATGATCCAGTGGTCCAAATTTAATAATTTTGGTACCATTTGATTCGTCTCAGTGAGAAGAGTCAAATAGAACCAATTTCATTTTATTTAGATTACTGGATCAAAAGTTATTGGCCAAATACTATTGGTTATATTTTTTCTTATAAAATTACTATGTAACCAATAGTTTTTTGTGAATATATTTTGATCCAATAATTCAAATGACATGATTTTGGTATCATTGGATTTGTCTTATTAAGTGAATCAAATAGTATTTAAATTATCCAAATCGGATCACTTTGTCACAAGATATTCAAGTTTTGTAAAATTTTATATATAAACATACAGATTTTGAAAAATTTTTTTATAAAGTAGAGGGGGGGTCAAATAATACTATAAAGGGGTACAAGTCACTCTCGTTATAGTGAACTCTCGATATAGTGAAGATTGGCTATAGTGAAGAATTTTTTTAGAACAGAATTATTATTACTATAATAAAAGGCTCTCGATATAGTGAATCTCTCAATATAGTGAAGAAATTTTACAGCCCGAGGACTTCACTATAACGAGAGTGACTTGTATATAATATTATTTATGGATGCCCTCTAAATAGACAATAATTATATCTATTCATTTTGTAAATTGAATCAATCAATATTAGCTATTTGGAATTATTAACTGATTTGGATGACAAAAACAAAACCCTTGGCAGATTAGCTAATAATTTTAAAATGCTCAACTTTATATTTTTGATTTTTAATAAAGCAATAGTTTTATTAATGTTTAATTCATACTTTGAATTGCCAATAAGATGTGTATTAAAAGTGCTATAAACCTTAAGTTTTATATTTGAAACTATTTTACATGTTAACTCTTTAATATTATCCTTTAGACCTAGTTTTTTTGTCACATATTCTTTTACTGCATTTATTATTTCAGGTGGTCAATAATTCTCAATAGCTTCTAACTCAACCAGGGCCTGTACAACTTGTGGGTGCTTTAATTTTTCACTTTTTTTAATGAATAAGTATAGTTAGATGAATCTTTAAACTATTCTATCTAAACTTTTTTTTCAAAAAATAATATATAACTTTTATTTTGGCTAAATATAAGCTAGCAGGTCAAATCTTCGTTTTTTAGTATTTTTTCTGTGGTATTCTATCTTTTTATGAACTTGATAGGCTGCTTTTTACAAAACAACAAGTAAAACCTTTCATAAATCACTATTAACTAGATTTTTATTTTTGATAGTTAAATATAGTTCTTATATTTGAAATGAGAGGCCACTAATTGGCATCAAATTTTCACAAAGAAATATTTAGTGGTTCACTAATATTAAAAAGAAGAAGATATCTCTGATTTGGAGTAAAAGTTTCAAAAGGGGTTGTAATAATTAGATTCATATCTATATTGTTCTATAAACATTTGTTTTAAAAAAAACGCAATGGAATAAAACAAAAAAAGCTATAGTTTTAAAAAAAAGTACAAAAAAAACTGCTTGGTTATATAAATACTTATCATCTTTTTTTGTGTCTTTTTCAAAAAAAAGTATATGTAGGTATTTTGACCTTAATTATTGTTATGTAATTGATTATATAAAATATAGTCTTTTGCAAAAAAAAAAAAAAAAAAAGAAAGAAAAAATATTAAAAAAAAGTATGTATGTTCATATTGTATTATACTTTATCAAAATCTTTAGCTGCTTGTTGTTATTGTTATCTTGTTTTTTCTGGTGAGCATGCATAAGTGTATTATTATACAAGAACAAATATTTACTTAATGAGAAGTCAGTTAAAGTGGAGTAAAATTTAGTTAGGGTTAGAGTTACCTTTTTGATGCAGTTAGAAAGTTTTTATATATAGATATCAAGAATCCAATTTATACAGTATGTAGATCATATATTGAGTTAATTTTGCTTTAACTAACCTCTTAATGAGTATGATTGCTAAAGGTTCTGGCAAAAGTATTTTGATCAGAACATCACATGACCATATCTGGCTTTAGCTATTTCTTTAGTTATACTAGTTACATAGATATAGTATAGTAAATACATGTTAGAGTTACTTATATTGCATTATATTATTTAAAGTAAATATGATATTAATAATTTTTATTATTTTGATATTTTTATTAAAGTAACTACCATATTTAACTATAAAAATTTTAATTTCTTATAACTTTTTCAAAAAGTTATAAGAACTTAAAATTTTGGTGTTTATATATAGGGCAAGTGATTTTTTGCGGCACTATTGGGTCAATTCTGTCCATGCTAATTTATATATTCTGCAAGTCAATTTTGTAAATTCTGCAAAATTTCCATGATAACTTTATCAATTCTGTGAGTCAATTTTGTAAATTCTGCACGATTTTTGTAGTAACTTTATCAATTCTGCGATATTATTTTATTATTCACCAGGATTTTCCTCAACCCTAATCTTTAAAAATTTACTTTTTTATTCATTATGTGCGTATAACAACTTTATTTTAGAATTCAAAGATAATTTATATAAATTTAAATTATCCAAGAACTAACTTTATTTTAATATACGATTGACAAGATGATAGTAACAAGTATACAAAGATAACGAAACCTGAATTATTTTTACAAGGCATTTTATTACTTTAGCCTTACACTTGTGAATTCCATTACCTGACTTTTTAGGTTAATAATAGATAACAGGTAAAATACGTATATATGTATGCGTACATATGTATAAATTGTATTTTAAAAATTTTTTTTATTATTACCTCCTTATTACTCCACTTTCTGCGATAATTCTGCGGTATCTGTGATACTTACTGCATTTGTGACCCTATTCTGTGATTTTTGCAGCATTTTGTGCAATACTAAAAATCACTGGCCCTGCTTATATATAAAAAACTATAGGAAATTTAAATTTATTAACAAAATTTTAAATTTTATTAATAAAATATTAATATATCAATTTTTTTATATTTTTATTGGCCAATTATGTTATATTGTAGCTAAAAAATTGGAACCTATATATACTAGTAAAATTTATTGGTTTTAAATAGTATTCATTGTAGTTCTATCTTATTATAAAAATTGCCAATTTTATACAAACATATATAAAATTAAATAATATATTATATTTTTTAAGTTTTTATAAAAAATTATTAAAGTTAAATATCTACATTAACATTGTTTATTTAAGAATATGTTGTATTTTACAAATAGTAATACAAAATATCTATAAATAATATCTAAATAATAGTAAAACCATTATATTAAAATTTTTTTTAGTCGTGGGGTTCAACTACTCTGGAAGAGTACATTAGCGCATTATGTCAGTAATCTTGCAATTAGACTTAACGATATGGAAAGGCTCGGCCAATCCACTTGAATAAGACTAAAACAAGGACAGATCTCAAATAAATATATTAGTGCGATTACGAGTCTGGAAAGTGATAGACTCAATGAAATAGTAGATACCCACAACATGTCCGTCAGGGTGATTAAAGAGGCAAGAAAGATTGGCATCATATTTAGTAGTAATATCTGGGAGGAAAGTCTTAAAATCACTTAGCAAGGCACTGAGATAATTGACGTCTTGAGTGAAAGAGGCGTAAAGAGCTTTTTGAGAGAAAATTTGTTAAAATTTTTCTATTAGAACAGCTATTCAATACAAATAGCACGTATATGTTGTCTTGGAAGCGTTTAAAAAACTTGAGAAACCAAAAAGGTTTGGGTAAAAAACCAATTTGGTTAGAGGAATTAGAAGAAGCTTGTTTGGCAAGCGCAGAAACAAGAGAGTTAAAAGAAGCGTTTAAGCGAAGCGGCAAAATATGTTGGCACTAAAGCCAGAATTAAATGTGATTGCAGAAGACGGACGAAAATCAGAATTAATTGTTTTCAAAAACAATGAAGAAACTCCACAAATAGGCAAAGTTAAAGTTAACAAAAAATGAAAGAAAACCTATCAGATCGAGCATTGGAGGGAGAAAGAAAATATAAAACCAAATGAGAATGAAATAGAACAATGCAAAGGTTGTGCACAAGATCAAGCAGGAAAAAGTGGAGAATGCACAATATTCAAAGCTTTCAAAAGTCCTAAACATGCGTTGAATAGAAGGCTTGTTAAAAAGCGAGAAGATAGAGTTCTGTGTGAAATAAAGTGCGCTGATTTAGTATACAGATAGGACAAAGACGCAAGTAACAATTTAGAAAGAGAACGGGAAGTATATGATGTTGTGGTAAAGTGTAAGGAAGAGGAAATAATAGATAAGTGGATAGATTGAGAAAGTACGCGAAAAGAGTTGAAAGCCCTGAATAAGCGCATGAAAGGGTGCCTTGAATGGTGTATCTATATGGACGGCTCCTTAACTCAGGAAGAGGTTCAAGCAGGGGCCTGTAAGAAAAGTATGGGGATTGGCTAGGTAGCATATCCCAAAGAAATGAAACAGGTGTTAGGATTCGTCAATCCTCAATTCAACGGAGCCTTGTTGGATTGGACTTCAACAACAAGGGCAGAAATGGGTGCAATTGCAACAGCACTTTTGGTGGTTCCATGTAAAAGTAAAGTGGAATTATTCTCAGATAGCATAAATGCTATAAGCCTAATTAAGAAAATGTAAAAGCCAAAAAGCTTAAGAGAAGAAGTTAAAATAATCAACGGTAGCGTCCTGAGGTTGATACAGAAGTGTTTTGAGGAGAAGAAAATAGATTGGAAGATTGTTAAGGTTAAAGCACATACGGGAGTTGAAGAGAATGAATATGCAGATAAGTTAGCTAAAGAGGGTCTTAAAAGCAAAAGATGCTTTAAGATCACTAGTAGTTGAGTTAAAGGAATGAGAATAGTCCCGAAATGGGAAAAGTACATAATAGATAGACCAATTAGAAAATTTGTGGAGGAGTTACAAATATGGTTTTGATGTAGAATAGAAGGGGTTGCCGGGTATTATAGATATATTAAAAGAGGAAGAAAATAGTAAGGAAGTTGATTGGGGTAGTACATAGAGTCAGCTAAATAAGCTAAAGGGCCGTAATTGTAGGAGTATGAAGCAAAGTAGGGCCTGGGTTAATAGGATTAAACGTATAGACAAGGCCCTACCGGTAATGGCTTTAAGATATCCGGGAGTGTATGAAATCGATCAGTGCATAGCGTGTTTTAGGGAATCAGAAACACAAGACCACTTGGCAGAATGTGAGATATATCAAGGCCTATAGAAAAAAATAGAACGCGAAGTCAAAGAGGAAGTACTTCTTAACAAAGATACAAAGAAGAAAGAAGTTGACCCAGAAATCTTTAAGGCCGTCGAAAAAGTACTTTTTGGTGAAAATGAGTATGAAAAGATTAGGAAACGGAAGTTAATAATTCAAGGCTTAGTTCCCGCAAGCTTCGAGAAAGAATCTATAGTGGAAAGATATTTTAAAAACAAAGTATTTGAAGCTTTGGGTTTGAAATTCCACAAAAAAATTTGGCACTACGATGTGAAGCCGTTGCAAAGTGGGAAGAATTAAGTGGGACGAAAGAAATGAAAAGAAAAAGAAATAACGAAAATGAAGAAGAAGAAAAAATAGATGAGTGTGAAAAAGCTACAAGAAGCTGAAAAAGGCAGAAGAAAGACGAAAAAGAAAATAATGAAGATGCTGTAAAAGAAATGAAGCAAGAAAAATTTCAAAGAATTTTTAATGATGCTAAGAGTATATTGTTCAAGTGGATTTCCGGCTTCACAAGACCGGCTTGGCTTTCTGCAGGCCGGCCCTTTAAGAAAAAAGACAATTTTTTTGGTCAATCTTGACATTAGCAGGCAAGATCTAGTCGATGAATTTTTGACGGATACCTTAGAAAGTTAAGGTGCCCAAAAAGAAGACGAATCTAGGCTGTGGCAGATCGCATTTAGGTACCTCAGTAAGGGCGCTGACATTTATTACCTAATATCCATTTACTATAGAGGCTTACCCCCAGTGTTGTACATTTTTACTGTCCCAGCCTTTTTTTGCCATGTCCCAACGTCCCAACGTCCCAGCGTCCCAAGTGTCCCAACTATGTCCCAAGCCTTAATAATTAATAAATTAATTTAAAAAAATATATAATTATATATTTTTTTAGGTGCTGAACACATTTTTAAAAAAATTTAATTAGATTATCTTAATAAAATTTTAAGTAATTTCAATTTATAAAATTG
>QKWP01000598.1:204894-252759 GCA_003550325.1 Gigaspora rosea
AATTTTATAGGTAACACATAAGAGGCCAAATTTTACGTACGATTTTTATTTTATTATATTTTATATAATTACAAAATAATTATATAAAATAAAATAAAATATTTATATTTACATTCCTAAAAAAAAAAAACCCTGGGTTATTTAATATTTACAGTACCATCCTCGGGCTTTATATATTGTCTTTACTCGATTTGGCATACTACAGATAAGTGAACGAATATATTCAATTGATAAGTTATACCATTCCTCTTCTATAATTTTAACTAATTCTTCTAACTTTGTAGGCATGGGTTTTCTGTTACGAACTGCAGAATCAAGACGTTCCCAAAGATTTTCAATCGGGTTAAGATCAGGGCTATACGGTGCCCAATTTAATATATTAAAATTATGCGAATTCATCCACCATTCTGAATATGTAGATGTATGAATAGAAGCCAAATCTTGTTGAAAAATTAAATTTATTTCACCATGATGTTTTTCCATTAAAGAATTTGCCCAAGGAATAAAATATTTTGCAAGAATATCAACATAACTATCCGAATTCATATTACCCTTAATTCTTACTAACGGTCCAACGCCCCACCAACAAAAACAGCCCCAAAACATTACAGAACCACCACCAAACTTCATAGTCGTATTTATACAATCTTTATGATATTTTTCATTAACTCGACGCCAAGTTCTTTCACGACCATCTGCTTTGTGAAGACAAAACCTTGACTCGTCCGTAAAAACAACCATTTGCCATTCATTTACCCATTTTAAATGTTCACGGCACCATTTTTTTCGCTCCAGTGCTTTTCTTTTGTCTAAAAGAGGTTTTCGACAGGCGACACAGTTTCTCCAACCTAAATTGTGGAGGTACTTTCGAATAGTTTTGGTGGTAAGCGTCGTATCATGTTGGACGTTGAATTCGTTAGTGATGACAGCCAAGGGTTCCTTCCGATTTTTTTTTGTAATACGAACTAAAGAGCGTTTGTCACGCGCAGAGAGAGCTTCGGGGCGACCAGGGCGTTTGTTCGGATGCTCTGAGCCTGTCTCTTCATATCGCTTAACAGTGTCATACACCGTTGATTTCGGGAGATCAAAAACTTTTGCAATGTCAAGTGGTTTAACACCACACAGGTAAGCGCCGGCAATACGGCTTCGTTGTTCTAGGCTTAATTCTTGGCGGGAGGGTTTTTTTATCATCAAAAACAATTAAAATTGTGTGTTAAAAAAAAAACACAAGTGAAAAAAGACGTATGTACGTTAAAAAAAAGATTATCATACGTATATGAAATTCCCGGTAGATCTGGAAATTTCCGGTGATTTACTTCCGATCACTGTATGTTTGTAAATCATCTGATGTGCAACTAGTGTTCCGCAGACCCGATTCGAGATCCGGATCCGATCCGGATCCGTACTCGTCGGATCCCAAAAATCAAGGATCCGGATTCGGTCTGTCGGATTCGGATCCATATAAAGACCCGAAAAGATCCGAAAAGATCCGATCCTTCATATGTAAAGAGTTCTTCGGATCCGGTCAGGATCCGGATCCGTATATTTAAACAATGATTCGAATCTAAACTTGGACCCGATTTGAAATTTCGGATCGGATTCGGATCTTTAAAAATATCCGTCCGATCCGATCCGTGCGGAACACTATGTGCAACACCCAACGTTTCACCTAATCATCAATTTTGATTGGTGATAAACGCGTCGAACAATCATGTGATTATGAAACACTGATTGACTATTGAGTCGTTGTAAATCCACGAATGTTAAAAAATTGGTTTACATTCAAGTTAAAATATCTCGATAAATTATTTATATTAACGTAGGGTAAAAAGCGAAATACATATAGATATAGACCGGAACTTTAATTTGAATCAAAAATCTCGAAATTGATAAAAAAAGTGTCAAAGACTAGTCCATTGCCCATATTCACATTATTTCTCTTATACCGACACAATAGTATATTTTTCTCTTAACTCTAAGCTCAAATTAAATTTGAGTTTTCTGGGATGATGTGATTAGCTTGAATTTGCGTAACATAAATTTAGAAAATTTATCTCGGCTTTTTTTTTTTATTATAATTGAACATATCGACATTTTTGTATTATTCCTATGGATGAAACCATGCAAGGCTGATATTCCTTCATGTTGTAATATATAACTTGGAAATGACTTTGGGAAAAATGAATAATCTTAATTTTTTATATGTTTTAAGTGGGAACGAGATTTAAGTAGATTTGGAATTTCCTAGTTTTAAATAAAATTTTTAAAATTATAATTTTAACCATAACTTTTACTAGGTATACCTATAGTATTTTATATTTGTACATTATTACAAAAACAAGCAAATTAATTAGTATAAAATATTCTAAGTAAAAATGGTATATATTTCTAAAAACCATTCCAACCCTAATCCTATACAAAACTTAGAAAATATAAAAATATAATAAAAACATATAATAGATATAAAACACTAAGTGTGTTTTTAATAATGATAATTGAATACTTAACAAAAAAAAATAATAATACATAATAAAATTTAAAACATTTTTATTAAATAACTATATTTGGTCTAGTTTTAACAATTTTAAACCAAAAAGATAATTTAAATGTTTATTAAAAAAAAATGGGATTCCAACTTTAACCTTAACCTAACTTAATAAATATTGAAATGAAAATTGTTATAAGAAATTTTGTGCACCACTGGTGTGCTTTAGTGATTTTAATGTTCAATCATTGCAGCACTTCCCAAATTATCGTGATCACTAGAGATTCCTTTGAATATCTGTTATGGCTTCTCAATAAATATTTACGGAGTTTGAACATCCACGAGTAGTATTGAATGAATATCCGGATTTTACATGGTTAATCGGAATGACCAAATAAATTACTGTAGATTATTCACTTCTACTATTGACGAATTTCGTGTACTTAAATATTCATTGAATTGAATATTCATTTTTAACCATGGCTATTCACGGATCAAACCTTAAATCACTCGATGATGTCTGCCACAAAAAAATAATTACGTTGTCTAGGAATAAAATTCCAAAATTTCCTGTTATATTTCATTCTTATAGTATTATCTTTGATAGTATACTAGAGTTTCTTTTATTAACGGAAATTTTGCATTATACGACCGAGCAACCTGTCGTTTTTAGTATATTACTAGAAATAATAATATAGAATCAAATATAAATTGAGATTTTTAATTTTAAATAATTAAATTAGAACAGGGTGAAACCTAAGTTGCGAAATAGTAAAATCCGCTTTGTAGATCGGGTTAGGGTGAAATCCGCGTTTTAATAGGTTTTTTATTATATAAAAGCGGATTTCACCCTCATGTCAGATTTCACTATTTCGCAACTCAGGTTTCACCCTGTCGTATTAAATTTATTGTGACAAATTTTTCATATATTTTATGATGGGCAGTCGTCAGGTGGTAATGAAAGGCGCTGTAATAAATATTATAGTTGATCCGGTATTATCGAGATCAATGTTGATTTAATATTGACTCAATATCGAAACCAATATTAACATTGATCCAATACAATATTGTTGATTTAATACTAAAATCATTATTAAGATTATACAGTATATAAAGATATATCAAAAGAGGCTAGATCTAGTGCTGCGGCTAAACCTTATTTTATTCAAGCGAAACGTTTCAGATTCCAAAATATAGATATCAAAAAAATATAATAAATTAGTTGAAACATTTCGCTTTGGCAAAGCCTACTTTTTTTCGTTTATTAAATCAAATTTTATAATAACTAATGAACGTAAATATAAACCAGATTAGAATCGGATAATCGAATAGCATCTATTGATCCAGATTAAAGTAAAGAAATATGAAAGAGAATGTCTATCCAGATATCCGATTGTGTACCACATTCAAGCACTATTTTGAAGATGATCCAATTTTGGCAAATTCTTCGATTAATTCACGTTGTCTAGGCGTTAAATTCCTATATATAAAAACGGGTGAGAAACTATTTTACACGCATGAATTAATACAAAGAAACAAAGCCTACTTTGGTAGCGGTACTTTGAATATCACAATTTGATCACCACGATAATTAGTTCCAATTTTCCGTAATCCCCGCGATTTCATAACCATTTGTTGATTTGGTTGCGAACCAGCCGGGACATTTAATTCTACATCACCATCTATTGAAGGTACTCGAACAGAGCCACCCAGTATGGCAGTATGAAACGGGACCTGTGCTTCAACAAAAACGTTGGAATCTTGTCGTATAAATGTCTTATGGGGAGTTACACGTAGACGAACAATTAAGTCGCCAGGTAGGCCTTCACTATCATTATCCCCTTTTTTTGGGATTCGTATCCTCATTCCATCTTCCGCACCTATAATTTGAAATAAAATAACATGAAATCTCCAACTATTTTTGAAAACAAATAATCTTAACGCAAATACCAGCTGGAATATCAACAGATTCTACTTTTCGTTCCTTTACTTGCCCTTTACCTCCACAGGTAGGGCATCTATTTTCAGGAGATATTCTTGTTCCTTTACCACCACATTCATCACATGTCACTTGCATACGAAAACCCGATGCAACCGATAAAGATCGTACACCTGAACCATTACATGAGAGACAAACATCACGCTTTTTTCCAGATTTAGTCCCACGACCTTGACAAGATTTACATGTAGCAACAGCCTCATAAAAAACACTTCTTGTAGCACCTTTTGCAGCATCCATGAATGGAATATTTAGAGCCACCTATTTACAAATAAAAATTACATATAAATAAAAAAAAAAAAGTTAAGAATATGAAATAAAATATTTTGTAAAACATACCTCAATATCAGTTCCTTGAGCAAATGGTTCACCAGCTGACCATGCAGCACCTCCAAAAACATGATCGAAAATATGATGCATATTTCCAAACCTGAAGTCTCCAGGGAACCCATTAAAATTTGCACCTGGTGGTATATCTAATAAAATTTTAACATTTTTAAGTGTACAATACATTTTATATAATTTTTTTTTTAATGTGTCAACCAACCTTTGAATGAACTCCCCCATTTATCATATTCTGCACGCTTTTCCTCATCACTCAATACCTATAACAGTTGTCCAAATTTTGTAATTTAAATTATTTACCAAAGTGTGAACCTATTAATGAAAATATCATACACCATATGCTTCCTGAATTTGTACAAACTTTTCTTTCGCAGTAGAATCTTTACTTGTATCAGGATGATATTTTTTTGCAAGCTAAACAAATTAAAAAAAAAAAAACCATATATATATATATTTAATTTTTGATAAATTTATGTAATATTTAATAATTTAATATCATACAGAATAATAAGCCTTTTTTATATCAGATTGGGAAGCATTTTTTGATACACCAAGAATATCGTAATAATTCTTATTTTCTTGACTTCGAAGTGCTAATAAATTTAAAAATTAAAAATATATAATTAATTAGCTTACTCAATAAATATAATTGAAAGATAAAAAAAAATTAAAAAGATTTAATAATACCTGATCCATGAAATGATCGTTGAAAAGGTATGTAGTGTTGACAGCCGGTTAAAATTTCTAACCGACCAAATCTACAAAATTTTATTCGACTTAACCGGTTAAACTGACCAAAAATTATACTATTAAGATGCTTCATTATTTAAAATATTTTGGAAATAAATGAAAAGTTTTTTAAAAAAAATTTTGCGATTATAAAAACGAAAAGAATATCTCGATCTCGCTATTTTTAAAAAAAAAATTGTAGTCACGCGTCGATTACTCTCTTGTAGCCAATCATAAATGCATATTGATCAGTCCTCATCATTTATCATAATCCAATTAAATTATAAGATCTAGTGTAACTATAATATCTGATGTGTGTGTGTTGTGCGAAACATTCTAAATGATTTGGAAAACTATACCAGATACGTACTATGTAAAAAATTAAAATCATTATCAGGAATTAGAAACCGAATCATTAGTAAAGAAATCAATTGAATAAGTTCTGGGAATAGTATGTTTGCATCCCGGTTTTACATTAAAATTATACAATAAAAAAGATTATTAAAAATTAAACAAACTCATAAAAACTCGGAATAAGCAGCCCAGTAGCAGCCCTGAAAATCCCGAAAATAAGCATTTAGAGATCAGGATACTATATAGGAAAATAAAATAAACAGCTCCTTTAAAAATTAAGATTGGCCAATAGATAAATACTTATTTTTAAAATTATTTTTTTAAAACCGTATTTTCGCGAAATAACGCGCAGGGGCGTTATTTCGAAATTTGGCCCGAATTAGGCGTAATTTAGGCCAAAATACGAATTACACCCCTGCGCGTTATTTCGTGAAAATACGGGTATATATGAATTGTTTTTATTTAGCAACAAGACGTAAATCCACTATTGTTAACGCACGCAAAAGAAAGGTTTTCATTGCCAAACAATAATAAAAGATTAGACGTAATTGAAGTAACAGAAAATAGAATCAGTGTCTAATGCTGAAAAAACACATCTGTAACATTAAAGCGATTTATCGTTAGATATTGAAAGAAAAAAAATTTTTGTCTTATTAGAATATATTAAAGTATACCGTATAAGCTCGAAATAATGCCCACTGCGCGTTATTTTGAGTACACCCATGTGAGTTATTTCGAAATAACTAGATTTTGTATTAAGTAAACCTGCTTTTCCCACCATAATAATTGTCTCATTCTGAAGAACAACTTTTGTTAGAGCGCAAATGCAGGTTTGTTAATTCGGACGCCCACGAGTGAGTTTTTACAAAATAAATATGTTTAGTTGTCTTGGCGCTAAATTTCAATAAAAATTAAATATGTTTAAATACTGATACAGACCATAATTAGGCCTCCGCATGGGCCGGGTAGGGCCGGGTAGTAGTAATACCCTAACCTATAGATGGCGGTGAAATTATAGTGACATTCGGCAGTAGAAATTGTTGAAATAATTTCACCAAAAATTTTTTAAGATTGAAATGCCGAATTAAATTTCAATTGTTGAAATTAATTTACATACAAAAATTAAATCAACAGTTGAAATTAAATCAACCGTTGAAATTAAATCAACAGTTGAAATTAATCAATGGTTGAAATTAAATCAATGGTTGAAATTAAATCATTTGTTGAAATTAAATCAACAGTTGAAATTAAAATTAACAGTTTTAAGGATTCTCAAGCATTTCTCTCAAAGTGATTAGTTAATTAAAGAGATCATGCACAAGTACAACAATTAATTGAAGTAATACTAATAGCAATTTTGTCGAAAGTTTTTGTTGCAAAACGCAGTTATTAAATTTTAGTACAACTGTTATAGTTTCTAATCATCTTTTTTAGTCATTGCGATAATAAAATCAATTGGCTGAATAATTTATTTTTTACCAATTAAAAATTCTATATGCCAAGTCTGGAAGTTATAATCTAAATGCTCAAAGTTTTATTTTTTTTGCTATAGCTAAGATATCTAGAGTTATGGCCCAAAATTTTTTTAACCCTCAATATTACTATGTTGTTTTTACTTTATTTGGAATCAAAACCCAAACTCCCAAATCTTTCATTTAACTCACATTAATTAAGTTTGGAATCAGGCTTTCCATTTTATTTGGGAAGTATTTGGGACCAAAAATTTAATAAAGTAGCTGCACAATGCTGTTGACAAGCTTAACAAAAGTTCAGTATAATACTTGATTTACTACAAATCAACATATAATACTGTATGCAGTTAAGGCTGATTTGGTACTATCGTGATAAAACAATTGTTAAATTGTGATGATATTCTTGATCATAACTTGCTCATCAAGATATTAGTAGATTATATTATAAGTTTTAAAAAATGAATGTTTTAACAGTTTATTAATACTAACTAATAAATTATTTACATCCTAGCCTATATGTGTACAGAATTATATAATATAATTAATCAAGTATAAAATTTAATAATATATTGTGTTTATTCAATATTTTATAATTGAAGTTAAATTTGTATAGAAATTAACTTTAATCATTTAATCGCATCTAAAAGTTTAACTTATTCAGGTGTTATGATGAAATGCAGTATAAGAAGCAATTTGTATGAGAATAGAGTCATAAATAGCATTAGTAAATATTATAAAAATATATATATATATATTTGAATACTTAAATCAAGTGATATATCAATAGACAAAACTGGTAATATCAGAAATAAATCAAAAAAAAAGAGGCATGACTTAAACTTGAAATACTTAAAATAATCCTTTGAAAGGGATAATTATGTATCAAACTGGTTTAATATAAAATGCAAATCAGACCACAATGTCATGTGAAAATATAACCAATCAAAGAACAGTATTTGTTCACATCATTTCACTCCTCAGATAACATACACTATATTGTACTCCGTTCCTGGTACAGCCAAATTAATTTTAATAATTAAATTATTTCAACAGTTGAATTAATTTCGATGGTTAATTTAATTTCAACCATTGAATTAATTCTGACTATTAAATTAATTTCAACTGTTGAAATAATTTCAGTTTCAACAGTTGAATTTAATTTCAACCATTGAAATTTACACAATTAAAATTTAATTTCACAGCTATCTATACCTAACCCTACCCGTTTATTAATGGGCTTAATCTCCAAGCCCGTACTCTTACCCTAGGGCCCCAAAATTGATACCCTACCTGGCCCTTAAAGCCCACGGGTACCCATGGGTACCCACAGGCTTAATAAAAAAAAAAAAATTATTAAGCCCGTTTGATGCATAACCTCATTTTTTACACTATTTTATTCAACATTTCCACTTTATTTGATGTTTCCACTTTATTCACCATTTTCACTTTATTCAATATTTCCACTTTATTCGACAATGGTTTTACGAATTGTTGAAGTTATAAAAAAAAAAATCCATTTACACTATTTTTCCGCATTTATTACAATTTCAAAATCGATCAACAATATTTAATAACCAAATTAAATATACACATAGAAATAAAATTAAAGAAAAATTAAAGAGCCAACCTATTCATATTGTGTATATAGGATTATTATAAAAAAAAGATTATTGATCAATATGAGTTTTAATTGGTGGATAGTCATGTGCATGTATAACGGGCTACCCTACGGGTATATGGGCAATAATAAAGGGCCTGTGATTCTTAGCCCTACCCTGCCCTAGGGCTTGTAATTTGATGCCCAAGCCCGGCCCTAGTGGTATTACCCTTAGGGTACCCGTGGGTAGCCCTGGCCCATGCGGAGGCCTAACCATAATTTGAATTATATTGAATATTTTATAGATATCGGACTTGTAAATTTGTAATTTAACGATTCAATTTTATGTTTTTCAAAGATTGAATCCGATGTCTAAGAGCAAAGTTTGGCTTTTCTTGGTGTCGCTCATATGTTAAAGAAAACTTCGAATATACTAAAAATTCATATGTAATAGTACGAAAAATTTTATTTCTTTTAACATACGTACGTACTATCTAAATTTTGCACAATTTTCGTACGTACAGTACGTACATAAGTATATAATAAATATACGTTATCGATGTGATGCTGATGTATAAATATCTGTTTTTTTTTCATAAATCAAAATGTCAAATGATGATTTCAATCAAATAAATTTCACTAATTATACACGTAATGTATTGGCTTGGATATTGTTACGAATATGGAAATGGAAATTAAAAAGGATGAAAACAAGCATTCGCATATTATCAAAAATCGGCAGACGTGATAATTCTAACGGAATATGTCAAGTTGGTTTATTGTTATTATAATAATTAGGAATTGGGATCCAAATCGATAAGCATAAAGCGATGATCTAACGCTAGTGAAACATACCTTACTATGATTTAGGGTTTCTTACTCGTTACTCACAATAGGATATGGAAAGCACGCGCCAGTACAAAACTTAAAGTCGATAACTTAATTTGTTATAAAAGAATTAGTGATAGCATGTACGGTTATGACAAGTTAGTGAAAATTACGAATATATTGACAATCAAAAATTACTCTTAACTCGTAAAGATTAATGATAGAGCGACTAAAAAACGTATTACTTTTAAAATTTTTAAGATTGTAACCAAACTTTATTAAATTTTGCAATATTTGATATATAGATAGTCCTTTTTATTTGTTTGGATATCCACCTCAAAGTTATATTCTTCGTTATCGATTTCTTTCATAATATTTCTTATTTTTTCAATGTTGCCCTATGTAAAGTATGTTAATGATAAGATAATAACAATTTTTGAAGGCTTTTTTTAAACAAACCTTATTACAAAACCTCTCTAGGTTTTTATAAAGTTTGGCACTTAAATCCGGTTCTTCTTTGATATTTGTTTCGGCTATTTCTTGTAATCTTGAGGATAAAAGATACCTTTGATAATTGGATCATCTAGATCTATAATAAATGAATGAATTAAGCTATTGCATATTAACGAGTTAGTTATTAAATTTATAAAATTCGTAAGAAACTTTCCAAAATATTAATCCAACAATAAACCTACTGTTCAGATGTAAAGTCAGTCATACACTCATGTAACGTATTTTCTACGACTTGACCTGTACAGTTGAGTTTCCATTTGTGACGGTCCTTCATATTTTCATATTTTTCGTCAAATCTCCTTTCGAGATCCGATTGAATTTCTTCTTCCTCATTGTACGGAATTCATTCAATGCAAGAATCGCTTTCTTGCCTTTAGTTTTGCTGTTTTCTTTGATTTCTTGGGTTTCATTATCCTAATGCAATGAAACACAAACAGTTAGTTAAACTTATTTTTGATTTATAAGATTCATAACTAGAAGAAAAATGTTGGTTGGTACCTCCTTTCGACCTCTCTTTTTTGAAAATTCAGAAAGACCATTAATACTGGTAGTTTCAATCGTTTGAGAGCCTCCCGAACACGTATTTTGAATTTTGATTAAAGAGGTCTTCACATATTTTCGAACAGGCTTTTCACCCTGGATAAAAAAAAAAAACTTTGAGATTAATATTCTCGTATGCTCAAGAAATTAAAGCAATTAAAAACCAAGAGCCAAAAATCGTTAGACTAGTCTATCCCACCAGGCCAGATTAAAAGGCTTGAATATCAGTCAAGCTTAAAAGGCCACCTGTATCCCAATGCTAGCGCCAACAATATTCACAACAAGTCACATCTAATTTCTATCCAACCAGGTCGGCTTTTTGAACACAGGCAAGCTTAAAAGGTCACCTGTGTCCCAATGAGGCTAGACTTAAAAGACTTGAACATAGACAAGCTCTAAGGGTCATCTTGCTCCAACACTAGGTCTGCACAATGAGGCTAGAATTGGATCGGCTTAAAAGTCTCAAACAAGCTCAAAGGGTCATCTGTGCCCCATATTCTACTAGTCTAACCCACCAGGTTGGCTTAAAACAGGCAAACTTAAAAGGTCACCTGTGCCCCAGTGGAGCCAGAATTGGGTCGGCTTAAAAGGTTTCACCCTTAAAAGGTCCCTGCGCCCCAACACTGGCTTCGTGGCTCGGCTTAAAAGGCTTGAATGGCGAAGAGCTTAAAAGATTCTTACCACGCCACCATAAAAAATGCATACCTCTCTGTAATTTTTGAGCAATTCCTGTGCTTTTGCGCGTCTTTGGCCCGTTTCAGTACTAATGATCATCTTTAAGCACTTAACGTAAAGTCCTAGCTTCGCTCTTGTTGATTTCAACTTGCATTCTTTTAAAAACCTGCGAAAGTCCATTTTGACAGTTTGCGATCAAAGTAGGGATCTATTGATTTTTGCAAATGACTCACTCACAAAAAATTGAATTTTTAGCCAATCAAGTAATGTGATTGTCAAAACAAAATTGTCACCTGATAAATTCTGGAAGTGTTGTTACACAAGCTATTTATATGGCAATTCATATTGACAATTCATATGGGCCCATATGAATTGTCAATATGAATTGCCCATATAAATAGCTTGTGTAACAACACTTCCAGAATTTATCAGGTGACAATTTTGTTTTGACAATCACATTACTTGATTGGCTAAAAATTGTGGGTGAGTCGCAGGTTTTTTAAAAGAATGCAAGTTGAAATCAACAACAGCGAAGCTAGAGCTTTACGTTAAGTGCTTAGAAACGATCATTAGTACTGAAACGGGCCAAAAATGCACAAAAGCGCAGGAATTGCTCAAAAATTACAGAGAGGTATGCATTTTTTATGGTGGCGTGGTGAGAATCTTTTAAGCTCTTCACCATTCAAGCTTTTTAAGCCGAGCTGGCTCTAAAAAATCTTGTGCATGACGCGCGGTATCACATGTGGGATCCTGCGCGGATCACGCGCGTGCCCATCTCTTCTCTACTCCTAGTATAATCAAAATTATATTTTATCTTGAAACTGTGATCATATTTTATAATAAATCCTTGAGATAATGATATCTAGTTAGAAAATAAAATTAGCCTCTTTGCATTTTCTAAATGAAATTTAAATACCATTTAGTCATTATTAAGGGACTATATTAAAATATGTAAAACAAGGGGAATTTACACATCGGGACCCAAATTTGAAAATAATTATGAATGAGCCCAACTTAAAAAATATTTATTTATAAAGGCCCAATCTTTTGAAAATATTACAAATACGGGCCCGCCAATTATGATTTAACTCACTTATACGTATGTACGTAACTCAAATTTTACTTCCGATTAGTATTGTTAGTCGAAATTGTTTTGAGCTATGTAGAAATATTTCGACTTTCGACATTTAGGATGTCAAAATTCTAAATTAATGTCGAAATTCTAAATTAATGTCAAAATACTAAATTAATGTCGAAATGCCTAATAGTGTCGAAATGCCTAAATAGTGTCGAAATGTCTAAATAGTGTCGAAATTCTAAATTTATGTCAAAATACTAAATTAATGTCGAAATGCCTAAATAGTGTCGAAATGTCTAAATATGTCGAAATGTCTAAATAGTATCTAAATGTCTAAATAGTGTTGAAATGTCCGTCTAATAGTGTTGAAATATCGTCAAAATGTCTAAATAGTCAAAATGTCTATATCTATATTTATACATTTAGTCATACGTATATGTAATATTTATTTCGTCAAGCATTGACATTTATTTAAATCGTTAAGCATTTAGATATTTAGCCATAATGTATATAGATCAAGCATTAGACATTTAGTCATATAATATTTATTTCATCAAGCATTTAGACATTTAGTCATATAATATTCATTTCATCAAACATTTAGGCATTTAGTCATATAATATTTATTTCGTCAAGTATTTAGACATTTAGTCAAATTTAGAATTTCTACATTTCGACAAAAAATAATGTGATGTCGAAATATATTTAGACACTTAAGCGTCTAAATATTTGACTAAATGGTATATTTCGACTAACAACACTACTTCCGATGCACTACAAATGAACAAATGTAAATTAGTATTCATATATTCAATATATATGTATAATATACAAGGCACTTATCTATTAGTAAATTATTTCTTTCGTCTCGATTTTCTAAACATTTGCTTATCAATTTTAAAAATTATCGTTATGCCAAACACATTGGGATGACATTTACTAAAATGGAAAGAGTCCGCTCACCAGAAAACCAAAATACTTGCGGAAAATGTGGTGGAAAAGGCCATAATATACGAACTTGTAAT
The DNA here is from genome assembly GCA_003550325.1 of Gigaspora rosea. NCBI lineage: Eukaryota > Fungi > Glomeromycota > Glomeromycetes > Diversisporales > Gigasporaceae > Gigaspora > Gigaspora rosea. The sequence goes on from QKWP01000598.1 coordinate 218,535, forward strand.
CGAAGACGCAGGCAGAAAGAAAATTAATTTACAATGCTTAATGGAAAATTGCATTCATATAAACGCTGCATTTATGCTATTACATCTAAAAATTACATTGAAATGTAGCGATGTTTTTTTAAAATGAATTTATATAATTATTACTCTCTTTACATACTTCTTTAAAAAAAAAAAAAATTAAATAAATAACATAAATGCTTATTACGAATAAAAATTGATACCGTATATTATTTCTTTAACCACAATTTCATGTGAGGCGAGTGATCGTTGCAATATTATGGCGAAACGATCCCGTGATTACATTAGGGCCCGTATTTGTAATATTTTCAAAAATTAGGCCTTTATAAATAAATATTTTTAAGTTGGGCCTCATTCATAATTATTTTCAAATTTGGATCCCGATGTGCAAATTCCACAAAAAACAATGATTGAGTTTGAACATGTCTTGAAAACGAATTCAGTTTAGATCTTTAAAACAAGGTCAATCTTTATTCAATAAATAGATTAAATGTTAAATGTATAGCTATTATATTGGCTTATAATGCAAGAAGAATCTTAGCATTGAGTTTACGTAGTAATAACGTGAATGCCAAACAATCAAATTTCGAATTTGATTTTCGCCGATAGTCTCAAAACGCCATTTTCAAAAAATAAGATGCTTCAAAGGTTTTTGGCGTAAAAGGAAAAAAAAAAATAGATAGTATAAAAAAATATGAATTAACCAAAATTATTTATTATAATAAAGAATGCTAATTATATTATGATACAAATGTTAGCTTAGGAGTGAAAGCTATCTTTTTCACAAAAACACCGTCAATAGAAATAAGGCAGATTGACATTTTAAAAAAACTTAATACCTTAACTTTCACAGCGCATATCTCGATGGATTTTGAGGCTATCTTGATGATTTAATATTCAAAAGAAAGCTTAGATCGTAGGCTTTCTTTTGAATATTAAATCATCAAGATGACTTCAAACTTCATCGAGATATGAAAGTTAAGGTATTAATTTTTTTTAAAATGTCAATCTGCCTTATTTCTATTGACGGCAGCCCATATATATCAAAATTTTCTATGTGTTGCGACTTGCAGATTCCTTAATTAACAGTACCCTGAAAATTTTTTGACATTACACTTTTGATATTATAGTATTTGTCGGGGATGATGCTGAAATTTTGATATGAAATTTTAAATTTTTTGGGGTGTTTTTTTCGTTCTTGTCTTATAGGGTTAGGTTAAGGTTTAGGGGTAGATTTGACATTTAAAGAGTATATGTGGATTTTAGCAGAGCTTATAGTTTCAAGTCGAGACCCCAAATTTCAGCATCATCTCCGACATTATTTAACGCTAACAGTTCAGGTTTTGTACGGAAATTTCTATTAGGGTTAGGTTAAGGTTTAGGGGTAGATTTGATATTTAAAGATTATATGTGGATTTTAGCAGGTCAAGTCGAGACCCCAAATTTCAGCATCATCCCCGACGCTAACAGTTCAGGTTTTGTACGAAAATTTCTATTTTTGTTATGTGCCCTGTACATTAACTGGTATAAATCGTAACCAATAAATACGTAGGTACGTAGAATTTTTCCACTATTTAAGAAGACAATTGATAAGGTTTATGAATAATGTTCATTATTCTTTATTGTACCGTTTCCGGAAAATGTTCTTTTCAAAGCACGAAATAAATAGGATTCCTCTTTTAATCGCAAAATCCTTTTTCCGGAAATATTCAACTTCAATAATAGTAAAAACTGGACAAGAAATATCACGATTGGGTTTTGGTAGTTATCGAATAAATTGTAAGGTAGATGAATATAAACTCGCTCTTAAAAAAGCAATAAACAGCGGTATTAATGTCATTGATACAAGTGCGCATTTTGAATCTGGAGAATCAGAAAAAGTAATTGGAAATGTTCTAGAAAAGATGATGAATGAAGGTTCTGTTTCCCGTAAAGTAAGAATAATAACTTGTAAATGTTCATTTTTATTATTGCATTTTAATATTTATTTAATTTATAATTTTGTTTATCATAAAATAATATACATAAATAATATGTAGAATTTAGTAGTTATATCTAAAGCAGGATACTTTGAATCAATTGACACATCGACCTTACCGGACACTTTTTCAAAGATTAATAATAAATCTGCGCACTCCATTTCACCGGAATTCTTACAGAATCAAATTAGTGATTCTTTAGCTCGATTAAAGTTAAATAAATTAGATATTTTTATGCTTAATAACCCTGAACGAATGTTAAAAGCAAATAATAAGGTGCGATAATCTTGTAATTTTTAAGGAGTGCTATGCATTTATTCCAACTTTTTTCTAGAATTATTCAATGAGCCATTTGCATCAAGACATTGAACGAGCTTTTAATTACTTGGACGAAGAAGTTTCGATAGGTTGTTAAATTGTGTCTTCAATTAGCAGTACATTTATTTCATATTGTTGATTGTTGTTTTTTCAATGCAATTTATATGTTTTTTGGGGGCATTTGACAGGGAGAATCGGAGGTTATGGAATTTGTTCAAATGCAATGGCTATCCCAACAACAAGTGATCACATATCCCTGCCAATTATTTTAGAAAAAATACCTGAATCTCGTAGGCATAATTTTGTAGCAATACAAGTACCATTTAACATCTTTGAAAGAGATGTAATTCAAAGATTATCTTCACAAAATTATTCACTTGCTGAATATTCAAAGGTAAACAAGTAATGCATAAGATTAGAAGGTGCTCGTTGTAAAGTAAAAAAAAAAGTACACAATTCTAAAAACAAAAATTTTTTAAAGCAAAAAGACATTTTTTTATTCACTAATCGCCCACTTAATGCAATTACTGGAGGGGCTATTAGACCTTTGGTGAATAAGTGTGTCGATACGGATGCATGTAAGCTACTGTACAGTAATATAGTTTTCGTTTTTAATATCGCTAGAATAATTATACACAATAATTTCCTCCTAACAAATAGCATTTGAAGAGGTTTCCAACAATCTCGCTAATAAATTTCAAAAATTGGGAGAATTGGAAATTGAATTAAATGAATTATGTGAGTCCAAATATAATAATATCGTTAACTATTCATATAATTCAATATAATTTATAGCCTTTATTTTCATTAACATAAATCTGTTTAGTTCCATATATAGATTTTAAATTATCATCAAAATTCATTTGGGCTCAAATATTATCTGAAAATTTAAATAAGCTATCTCAAAATTATTTTGCTACAAAGTATTATTTAGAAAAACAAGTTAAACCTGATATAATTAATTGTTTAGAATCGTTGTCGGATTATCTTAAATCTAATATATTGAATGAAAGCGCTAAAAACAATTTGCAAGATTGGATTACAAAATATCATGCGGTAAAAAGTTCTTTCTATTCATAAATTTTATTTAATATTCACAAAAGTAACTATATTTTATTTTCAAATAGGAATTTCAATCCTTATCAACTATATTAATTTCTTATTCTTATTTAAATTTATTACACATAAATAATGACCTGGATTCAATTATTTCTACGGTTTCTCCATCACTTTATTTTGACGAAGATTCACCTCAAAAACCTTATTCTCCTTTATCTGTAAAATGCCTTCGCATTAATTTAGCAAATTCATTAATTGGTTGTACTTTAGTAGGTATGAGAAAATTAAACCATGTTGAAGATTCTATTCTAGCATTAACATTAAGTGATAATGATATTACGGCCGAATATTTAGAGGAAATTTATAATTGTTTACAATAAAATAATAACATTTTGATTTACATAAAAATTGGAGCCTTTTTCAGATAATCTGAATTTTCGAATTACTTTCGCACTCTCATATAATCACACCATTACGGTCTATCATATAGAAAATGTTTTTATATAGTGAATGTGCTTATTTAAATATATTTTATTTCTGATAATAAGTTTGGATTATTCGGTTATTCAATGATCATGATTTATGAATTTCATTGGAAACTGAGTTTTTAATTCGTGCTTACTATCATAACAAGAGAAAGATAATAACTCTTTACCCGGTTTATTCGAATGCCTATGTTAGAATATTAAGCATTTCTATTTAATCGATAATTTTAGTTGTCAACTAACATAATAGGAGTAGAATAAGAGTAGAATAAGAGTAAATACAAAGGAAATAGGAGAGAAAAAAAAAAAATTTAAATTCAATTTAATAATTGGTCTATTAGAGTCTTTTTTTTTTGTTAAATAATTAACATTTTGGTGAAGTACATTATTAGAATGTGATTTGGTTTTATGAAGTGTAATAGAGATGTTTTTATGTTTAAGGAAGTAGTTGATAATATGAATAATATTCTAGTATTCTTGTTTTATTTGAATAGTAGAAAGGTTATTCATATGTACATGTATATTAACATTATTTGGTAAGTAATAAATAATTGGCTTCATTTTTGCTTTTTTGTTGAATGAAATATTTGCATAAAAATTTTGATCCTGGTATTGTTGGATAAATTCTAACCAAAATCAGATTTTATATTAGATGATTGATTATTTTTGATAGATGCATCTGTATAAAAGTGTAAATTTTTTAGTAAATTGTTGATTAGTTAGTTGGTAGATTGATTGTTCAGTTTAGCAAGAAATGAATTTTAAATTTGTCCAATTATATATTATAATTTATTGAGTACTATTAGACAATTGTTAGTGAAGTTAAGGTGGATTGTATTTTTTTGTAACACAAAATAATTGTGAAATTATCACTTGATTATACCCCACCCCTGTAGCACCCCAAAATTTTGGAGTGGGGTATAATCAGGTGATAATCGTCACGTCCCTAGGTATTAAATGAATTTTATATATTATACATATTGTAGATAAAGGTATATTATGATTGATGTAAAAATCCTACATTTTTACAATGTCATGGAATATCAAAAGTTGAAGATGCAACTAATGATTGCATATTAGTCATGCAATACGCAACAAAAGGGTCATTATGTAAAATTTTCACGATGTATTCCAAATGGAATGGAAAGAGAAATTAAATCTATATTACACAAGATCTTAAACTTCTTCATAGTTATAACATCATCTATCGAGATTTGTATAGAGGAAATATACTAAAAATTGTATCATATATAGCATATATTGGAGGTTTAGAACTTGCAGAATCAGTTAATCGAGCATTAACAAAATCAATAATTTTGGTATCATTCTGTATCTAGCGCCTGAGGTTATAAATAAAAGATTACATACACAAGCATCAGATATTTATCCTTTTGACATAGTATTGTGGGAATATCTTCAGGAAAGTTAGCATTTTCTGACAGAAAACATGATTTTCAACTTTCATTAGAAATTGTGATAGGAGAAGACCGATTACTATTAAAGGCTCACCAAATTGTTATATTGATCTTATGGAAGTGCTGGGATAACAATCCAGAGAAACGTTCGTCAATTTACAGTTATCAATCATGGAAAAATGAAAAAAAGTTTTTGGATTTCTCAAGCAGCACACTTGATTGATTAGCTAGTGATTGTGGTGGTACTCAGGGTGTTCTTAAACAGCTCATTTGATGTGATTAGCTAATAATTGAGATAGTGCTCAACTATTATGGTGTTATTAATTAGACCATTTTTGAAAACTGATATTATGGATGATACTATGATTGAAATATGCTCACATATTTTCCTCAATGTGACTAACATATTTTTCGTATTGGTGCCCAAATATTACGTTTAATTAAAATATTGGTAACAATTGATGCTTGAGCAAATGTCTTTATTACCATTTAGCAATCGAAAAAAAGAAAACGAAAGGAAAAAGCAATCTATGACCTTCCAATTTCTGTTTCTTTTTTCAGAATTTATTACAAACTAGCAAAACACAAAAAACGTGCCTTTTTTATTTATGACAAAAATTTTTAGTATAAGTGCAAGGTAATAATTCGTCGATGTTAATAATGATTTTGAAAATCTATAATGATAATGATAATGTAAAAGAGTGAAGTATTTGAACAATTATTTTTCCTAATCAATCAATGAAAAATTTCGACCAATAAGCACAACTCCATGATAAAACAAGGATGTTTGGGTCCCTATCTCTTGTTGATTTGAATGATAAATACTCTTGATCGGTTAAACAATTTTCTGTTAATAAAAAAGTTTTTCTAACATATTGAACTTTTATTATGTGTTTTATTCATTGGAATAATAAATACAATCGATTCCTATTTTTTTACTAATAAAAATTTACCTTCAGACCTGTTCCGACAGATTGATTAAGATGCTTAAGAACATCCTCAATCATTTCTTTTAATCTGTCTAGTAGGTAAATTTGCTTGTTTAATTAAAAATTTTTAGAATTTATTTAAAAATTAACTGGTGGTGAAATTCGCCAGCCTAAGAATCTTTAGAATCTTTATGGTTATGGTGCAGTTTTAAGATAAAAGGGTAGTTTTATATAAAATAATGTAGATTAAATATAAGGTCCCAATTTTAGTTCTTGTGAGCTTTTCAGGTAGGGATAGTAAATGACCTGAAATGACCTAGTGACTCAAATGAATAATGACTGGTCACTGGTCATTTAAAAGATAAAATGACCTGTTAGGTCATTTGGCCATTTAAAAATTTTACAGTATATAATCTATTATTGGAATTAAAGATAGGTTATGGTTTCTTGATCAGAGTTTCACAGATCAGTATAGTATAGATGAGCAGTTCTGTATAGTAAAGACCAAATTTTTAAATCTATACTATTAGAAAGGTATTTCACAGATCAGTATAGTATAGGTGAGCAAATTCACAGTATAGGCTGAATTTTTAAATTATACTATACTAATTCAGTATAATATATATTAGCATTAGGGTTAGAAATTATAGCTAATTGGTATAGAATAGATTTTAAATTTGGCCTATACTATACAATAATGTTCTGCTATAATTTCTTGATTAGTTATCTGAATAAAATTAATCATTGATTAGGTTATTTAATTGTATAAATTTAATATTAGTATAGACATTAAAAACCTGAAAATTCAAGTTTAGCAAAATTTAGAGCTAACTTGCTAAACTTTAAATTCACTAAATTAGCTTCTGGAGTATCACAATTCATTTGTTATTTATTTAACTATATGAATTATATACTTAGCTATTTGTATCTAATTCATATTAATTAACTTTAAATAGAATCTTTATATGATTTCAAAATTTAAAATAGATTAAATAGTACTGTAAAAGCCATATACAAGACCCAGATCTGTTATATTCTACCAATTTTTAAACCATATAGTAGACTTGGGTTTAGTAAGTGCTGTGAGGTTATATTATAAAATAAAAAAATTTAAAGTGCATACATACTTTGTATTTACAATAGGCATTTAACTATTTAAAAAAAATTGTATTGATTAATATAGATTTTGTAATTCGTGTCTAGGTCTAATTCATGGTGGATCTACTATTTGGAGGATCTTGTATATAGCATTTTATAGTACAGTACTATAAACTTTTTTGATCTAACTGATATGTTCAACTAAATTTGTTGCATTATCTAATTGTAGCATTTATAAAATTCTGACAGAGCATAGAATTGATTTTACTATTATTGTTTGGAGCATAGTGGAGGCCTTTATATGTTTATGTAAGGTAATACAAAAGTTACATTTTTGATGTATCAATAATAATAATATCAAAAATGTAACTTCTGTATTTGGTGTCTGTCAGCATGTGTATAATAGTTACTTTTTTGATACATCGTATTGTTTTGATTTTATCATATCAAAAAAATGAAATTAGATCTTAGTTGTTATTGTGCTTTGGACACATAATGCTGTGCATTAATCTAGTATTATATTTGGAAGATGGATGCTATTGAACAAAATTTTTGTTTATATTAAAGTTAGAGCTAGAGTTAGAGTATAAATTAGAGTTAGACAGAGCAGTATTATTGTAAGAATGTATAAGGAAATTTTTTGTTAAGGTTTTAAAGATAGTTTACTAAACTAAATTTTGATATAAATGCAATTTTTGCTTTGAATTTCTTTATATTATACATGATTCTAAATTTTTTTTTAAATTTTTCTAGTCTCAATGCTAGAGGTGCTATTGGTGCTTTTTTTATTAATATCAATGTTAATCAACAGGGCTTTTTTTAATTAGCAAGGTCCTTATATGTCTATATACTATGTACATTTTACTATTATAGTAATAATTTTGTTCGAGAGACAGGGTTGTTACAATACATATAGAACATTGAACTCCCAAGGAAAAGATATCAAATGGTCACAGGAAGATTTGAAAACAAGAATAGACTACATTTGGGTCACAGAGAAGTTGGCAATGGGGCTAAAGGAGGCGAGAGTGGAGGATGTGACCGTTTATACCGGAAGTGATCATAATTCACTAGTGGCAGAAATAAAGCTAGAGCATTTAACATCTAATTATAGTAAAGCTGCAGCGAAGAAAAAAGGTTTTACAAGATCAGTCTTTTTGTATATAGAGGCAAAACAGGAAGACTGGGAGAATTATAAAATAGAGCTAAACAAGAGGATAGTTAGAGCAGAATCAATAAAGAGGTGGATAATTGACCTCAACCCAATAGCTAAAAACAAAATAGAAGGGGCCCTGGACTCAATGTGGGGAACAATAGAGAAAAGTATTTTGAAAACAGCGATGAAGCACATTCTAAAAAAGAAAATATACAATACAAAAAGCTCCAAAATTAATAGAAAGAGACCAAGATTGGATAAGATAATAGTAGAGCTAAGTAGATGGGTAAAGTACACAAAGAAGAAAGTAGGTAACGAGGTCACAAAGAAGGAAAAAGAGGATTTCGAGAAATTTAAAGAGATTATCAAGAAGAAATACCAGGTGGAACTAGAGAATATAGGCAATAAGTGGGAAAAAAAGGATGTAGAAGACTTAAGAGGATGGTGGAAGATCCTTTTTATCAAAAATTCAGAAAGAGTAGAAAAAGAAAAACTGAAGCAAATCGAAGAAAATATAGAGAAGCATTGTCAGATAATAGACGGTGGCCAAGGAAGAATATTAGCAAGTTTACTAGAAAAGCTCTTTAAGTGTGCTATAATAGATAGAATAATAGAGAGCTCAAACAACTCTAGAATATTAATTAGTGAACTGTTGCAAGTGAAAAAAAAACAAGAGATTTCTTCCAGAGACAATTTAGGAAAAGAGGTTTCGAAGCTAAAGCCTTGGGAAAAGAATGGTCACAGGTATATCAACCCTTAAAGAGGGTCCATGAAAGCTGGTTTAAGTCACTTGACAACGATACGAAGAGGAAGAGTGAAAGGATATATTAAAAGACTTAAAGAACAACAAGGCCCCAGGCATTTCAGGGATAACGTACACTTTAATTAAAGCAGCAGACATCGAAACTCAGAGGGTTTTCAGGAAGTTTGCGAGCCTCTGTATATTTTGGAAAAACCCATTCCAAATGGAAAATATCGCAAAATATACCCAATACTGAAGTATACGGACTGGGGTTTCGATCTCAGAAACGTAAGACCAATTGCGCTCCTAGAAACGTTTCAGAAGTGTACAACAAAAATTTATACAAAGAATTGTCACATATCATCCAAAAGAATGATATACGGGGACCTAACTTTTCTGGTTTGGCAGGGAGGTCTACAGAAACACTGGTGCATATAATTAATGGGATAATGGAAGACTCAAAAGAAAACAATAAAGAACTGTGGCTGGTACTGCAGGATACGAAGAAGGCCTTCGACTCGATCTCTCTTGAGGCGTTAGATCTGGCTTTGGCAAGGCTCAAGCTGCCAGAAAAGCATAGGTTCTTTATAACAAACCTTTTTTACAAGAGGAGGTCAAAAGTGATTACAGCAGTAGGTTGTACAGAAAGTTTTGTGATAGAAGATGGTATTGAGCAGGGTGAATCAATTTCGCCACTAGTTTGGCGAATTTTCTATGACCCGCACTTGGAGTGTATTCAAAGTGACCCGAGCCTAGGATACAAGATAGTTGTAAAGGTTCCTTACAACCTTAAGATGAATCGCTCTTTGGTGCAAGAACAAAGACAAAGTGTAGTAGCTTTCGCAGATGATACGACATGGATCGCCTTATTTAAAGAGCAAATGGAAAGAATAATTCAAATTGCGGAAGAATTTTTTAAGCTTAATGATATCCAGATAAACGCGAAAAAATCCAAGTTAATAGTCTGCAATTCAAAAGTAAGAAAAGAAAAAAGAAGCATTATCCTAGGCGGCGAAACAGTCAAAGAAGAAGGTGATAACAAAATAGTTAGGTTTCTTAGAATTTGGCTAAATTGTAAACTCAAAGAATCGTTGGTCAAGGCGAGGGCTAAAGAAATAGTTAGATCAACAGTGCAGCAATTGAGTAAAAAAAGGATAACACTAAGTCAAATAGCATATATTAACAATATGTGCATTCTTCCAAAACTGTGTTACCTCTTTCAAACAGTCAAAATTTCAACAAAAGCTATAGAACAAATCTATAAACCACTTCTGCGATTAGCCAAAAATAAAGCAGGACTACAAGTAACAGAGAGCAGAGCCATGATAAGCCACAAGGATATAGGGAACTGCAAACAATTAAAGAATAAATTATTTAACAAACAAGCAATAAGTTTGTATCATAGATTAAACGAAAAAGGAGCAGTTGAGGTAGTGACAGATATTCATATTAACCAAGGTTTCTTGCTAGCCGGTATGTCAAAATGAAGCGACATTAATGAATGCAAGGACATTGCAACAAAGATCTGGAAACATAACTTGGCATGTTTAGGCCTAGCGAGATTGAACACAATGCAGCTTAGCCTCAAACCAGACCAAAAGGATTGGGGGCTAATAGAGAAAGGCCAAGAATGGCATCGGTTCTAGGGGAGAGCTTCATGTTTGAATGTGCAAATACAACAATTACTAGACATCCAGGAAAGGAGAATGCTAACATGGCACCAGCTCAGAACTAATAGAGGCCTATTATGCAAAGGCAGGAAAGCAAAGTGGTTTACATTAGTGGAGAAGGAGCTTTTAAAAGAAGAGGGAAGTAGAGAGGTGAAAGAAGAGTTCGTAGCAGGGCTAGTAAATAAATTGGCTATGAAAGTGAGACTCAGATCAGTAGAAGAAGACCAGAGGAAAAGCAATAGTTATTAGTTGCTAAAGAAAACAGTTGTTGGAATATAAGATGTGTAGTTAGAAAAGAGCAAGAGACAATCCTTACAGAGCATTGGGTACAAGAGTCGCAAGATGAAACAACAGAGATGATAGTAGAGAGATGTGAAGGTTGCAATCAGAATAGGTTAGAGACGTCTCAATCGTGCAAGGAGCAGACTGAAAGGAGCGATATAGTAGGAGTATTGCCGACTAGACCGCATGGAAATGGTAAAAGAAAATTAGATTTGAATGTAGGCGCAATATTAAGGTAGGGAAAAAGGAGAGAAGTTGAGAATAATGATATGTTAGAACTTCCACAAAGGTTGGAAGAGGTACAAGATTTGGGAATAGAGATTATTAGAAACCAGAAACTTAGTTTAGAATTGAAAGAATTAATGATTAGGAAATATAGAAAAAATAAATTAGAGAATAGGAAAAACTTAGTATTTTTTATGGATAGCTCTCTGGCTAGATCATCAGTAAGAAAGAAGGGAATTGATAGAATGGGAGCAAGCTGGGTTCAAATAGAGTTAGATAAGAAGGAAATTGTAGACGCAAGATATGTGGGTACTCAGGATTGGCTATCGTCCACCAAGCCAGAGCTGCTGGCGATTTGGTTAATGTTATTAACAGTTCCAGAGAAGACTAAAGTTCAAATCAACATGGACAGTAAGGTAGCGATAAATAGCATTAGAGGTGGTAGCAAGATCCGTTCAAGCAGATCCTGGTTAAAGCAGAAGAATCAGAATCTAACAATAAGCATACTTGGGTTAATTAAGACAAAAGAGATTTAGCTTTCATTAATCAAAGTTAAAGGACACAGTGGGGTAATATGGAACAAAGTAGCTAATCAACTAGCTAAAAAAGGTTCAGAAGTTACAGATAGTCAAAGATGCGTAACAGCATTACCCCCAGTCCAGAGCGTAGAATTGTATTGAAAGAACAAGAAGGTGGAACAGCTAGTATGTCAATTTATGAAAGGCTTAACGAACCTTAAAATAGGACTAGAGTGGCATTTAACAGAAGCAATTACAAAAGAGCAACCACAAGATAAAGATATGAAATTTAAGTGGTCACTCTTATGGAATAGGATCAAAAGACAGAATGGAATAAGATGTACCTCAATAAGAAAAAATAGAATATTGGGAGGTCTATTTAAATGTCTCCAAGAGAAGCTACCAGTTCTAAGAACTTTAGCATAAAGTCGTAAGGATATATACAGCAATAGTAATCGCATAAGCTGTAAGAATGGAAAAGAAGAGGATCAAGATCACCTGTCAGAATGTTCCAAGTACAAAGATCTATGGAATAATCTAGAAGAGACAGCAATACAAGCAGTATGGTCAGGAGTTCTGGCGGCCCTATGACATTCGGAAGTTAAGGACCAGCTTAGAAAAGCATTCTGGAGTAGTACAGTACACAAAAAGAGAGAATAAGCACAAGGAAAGGACTAGTAAAAGGCCTGGTAAGAGAAGAAACTTTTACGAAGGTCCTGCTAATTCTAAAAGGAAAAGTTAAAGAAGCCATGTGCTTTTGCGATTGCGCAAGCGTCGTGGCTTGGAATATCTTTTACGAAGAAATCTGGAGAATAAGATGCGAAGATATGATCAAATGGGAAAAAGGTAACGGAATTAGTAGGAGAGATAAGATAGAGAATAAAAGGAAAAAGAATCAAAAAGACCTTAAGAAAGATTTTCCGGAGAAGAAATTACTATCAGAAAAGGAAAAAAAGAAGCTTCAGCAAGAAATCAAAGAAAGGAGCATGCGAAAAAGTGTAGAAAAGAGAAGCTTCTAGAGGAAGCAATCGAGAAGTTAATAGCAAAGGGTGAAAAGCCATTTTGGTATGGCTTGTAGGCGAGTCTGACACGCTTTCTATATGAACTAAGGTTCAAATAGTGTGGCAGGTCGCACCTGAGTACCCGAGAGGAATTTGGGTAATGTCAAACTTAGATATTAGGTAATTATTTGTATAATCTTAGATAGTACAATTCTCTTAATAAAAAGTGTTAGTGAAACTGCCTAAGTTATAAAAAAAAAAAGTAATAATTTTATTCTATTAATTCTCTAACAGGATTTATCTGGCTGACCTATTTACAACTAGAGGATTTAACTAGAACTGTTCAAGAGTTTTAACTAGAATTTTACTGGAATATTTAAATTTAACTAGAATTTCACCAGAAGTATTTGATTTTACAACTGGATTTCTACTGAAGGTATTCAATTTTTTCTCAACCCAACTGAAAAATTTAAATTTCATAGTACTATATAGATTGCACTATCTGTAGTTAAGATTTTTAAAATATGGTCCCAACAACTGGTTCAGCTTGTCTGTTTCATGACTTCGTATAATTTTTCTTGTTTTCCAATAGGGCTTGAACTAGTGACCTTGTGTTTAAAACCTGGGAGTATAGCTACTTACACTATTGACCCACAGGTCTATAATTCAGAATTTTAATTGGTTGATATATTTCAGAAAATCATATCATAGTAAAATCAATCCTATACCTAGCATTGTTGCATAGTATAATGATCTAATGACCCAAATGACTTTGGTTATTTCTAAATGACCTGGATTATTTTGGTCATGAATTATTTTTAAATGACTCAAAATTAAATGACCAAAATGACAGGTCATTTTGAGATCATTTTGGATCATTTGAAAAACAGCCAAATGATCTGGTCATTTACTATTCCTGGATTAATCTATTTTAAATTCAGATATAAATATATCTGAATTAGAGTTAGGACCAGTGTTCGAAATTTCAGACTCAAGCACTGTTCTCATGAGAACAGCATAATAGCTATGAGTGTTCTCAACCTATTGTTTATGTTCTCAATTATGCTCACTAAAAAAAAAAAAAACTATATCAGATATCATATACAAATATATTGAAATATATGTACTTTTATTTACATTATAATAACTAATGAACTAATATTCTAATATATATTACCTATAAAAGCATAAATAGTATCAGTTAAACATCTAAATATGAAAATACATTAGAGCTCATCCAGGCAATAGTAATTACATATAAGTTCAACTAAATAATTTTGATCATAAATTATTATAATTAGTCATATTCATTTATTTCAATTTGATATAATAATATTATGTAGTTATAATTACTATAAGAACTCTATTTTTATTTTACTGTTCTCAAAAAAATTTTAATAGAGAACAGTAAAAAATTTTTACTGTGCACAAATTTAAAACAGTGTTCTAATGAGAACTCTGAGAACACTAATTTCGAACACTGGTTAGGACCTCAAGAATTTTTTTTATCCAGATATAAGTAAAATTAAAAAAGATTTCTATTTAAATCCGGATATAAATATATCCGGATTAATAAAATATATCCGGATTATATATTATATCCGGATATATATTTATATTCGGATATAAATATATATCCAAATATAAATATATATCCAGATATAAATATATATCCAAATATAAATATATATCCAGATATAAATATATATCCAGATATAAATATATATCCAAATATAAATATATATCCAAATATAAATACATCCGGATGTATCTGGATATATCTAACCTACGGGATTTTTACAGGGCTACTATATTTTTCCTTTGGCCAGTTTTACCATAGCGAATATAGGATCCCGAATAATACATATAAAGGTTATATTGGCTTTAATATAAACTTTTTGTAAATTTTATCTACTTTTTATTAGAGCCAATTAACTTTATTTTATATATAAGCTTTAATATTTAAATAATTTTGTCCATTTAAAAATATAACAAAAATATTTTTTTTTCAAAAAAATATTTTCTTAAAAAAAATTTTTTTAAAAAAAAATTTTTCTTCAAAAAAAATTTTTTTACTAAAAAAAATTTTTCTCCAAAAAAAATTTTTCTTCAAAAAAAATTTTTCCCAAAAAAAACTTTTCTTTAAAAAAAAAATTTTCTTCAAAAAAAATTTTTTCTAAAAAAATTTTTTTTTTTAAATTTTAAATATAACCTATCTAAAATTTATTAATTTTATTCATTTTAAATAATATAGCATTAAAGGCTTTTATCCACTTTTAAATATAACCTTTGGGCCAATAACCTCTTTTCAAATATAACATTTTAGTAAAAAAGTGACTTTTTTATTCAAAATTTTAATATAACTTTATATATATTGTTTGGGGTCCTGCGAATATATAGATCAGTAATGTTAAATGACCTGGTCATTTGAAAAATTTTTAAATGATCTCAAATGGCCCTGAAATGACTGGTAATTATAGGTCATTTGAATTTTGGGTCATTTGCAAATAACTCGTGACCAAATGACCATGGTCATTTGCAAATGACCGGGGTCATTTGGAGGTCATTTGGGTTAATAGTATGATATTCAAAATCTGTGTAAACTTGGTGATTGACATATAATCGCCCGTTAACAATACGCGTAAAGGGGTAAGAATTATAAAATTCTTAGATAACGTAGCATCTACTTATTTCGCAAGTAATACAAACATCTGGAGAGGAAATAACTAATCGGAGAGTGCAAAATTTGACTATTCCAGATCTGCCCGACGAAGCGCGAAAAAAAAGAAAAAGTCGAAAACTAATATTTAAATGATCTTGGTGCAAATAACGGGGATGAAATTTTACATATTGTAAGCATCACTCTAACCTTATAGTCTCTAACCTTAAGACCTTAACACTAAATTTTTATCTCATGCACTTTGTTTATTTACAAAATCACAAATCCTTTTTTGGTTTGTATTACCCATGCAAATAAGTAAAATGCATCAACATGTTGGGTTTAGTAGTGTTAGAAAACAAGTTAATGTGCTTGAAATTATTTGATGAGTTTATGTAATGGTAATGGGTATTTAGATAACATGTTAATATGTTATAGATTAAATTCAAATGTGAATTTTGACTTCAAACAGGAAGTTTTTACTTATTTAATTTTAATTAATTAAAAATTTTTTTTTGCTATAAATTTGCACAATGCCTGACTTTTGATACGTATTATAAACCTCATTATGTATGTACGTTGTGAGAGGCTAAATGAACTCTCCATGCAACTATCACAACTATACACTAGTAAGGCTAACTAAAATTAACCTAACAATGTAAGGCTTCGATTGAGGTAGATACCAGCAGACTTGTCCTGAGTAACTGGGCTCGAATAAAGTTCTAGATTATGTCACGAGGCTCTAATATGAGGTCACAGGATTAAAATCGATGGTTAAGGTTCTTAACATATGTGACCACAGAGTTTTTGAAATCAAACACGGTAATTTAGTACAGGACAGCCCGGCTTTTGTTTAAAGGTAAATATTACTTTCGAAGAACTAGAGTAAATGGACTTAAAAGATTATAAATTGATCTAATCTTAGCGTGAGTATTAAATATTTAATATTTTGAATATTCTTGACTTCGAATTTCATAATTTAATCAAGTTTTAATTAATTGTTATTTCCACCAATAAAATTCAAATGACCCAATAGATCATTTCATTCTTGAAATGATCCAATAACCGGTCATTAGTCATTTGAGTCATTTGGGTCATTTCAGGTTATTTAACATCACTAATATAGATTGATCAGTTTATGCAGTTTAAAATTAAAAGCAACCTTCTATCCGGATATAAATATATATCCAGATATAAATATATATCCGATATAAATATATATCTGAATATAAATATATATCTGGATATATATTTACAATTATTATAAAATGCACCTATGGTGTTGAACACTATAGGTAAATTAGATTTGCAAATTCGTGTAACAAAAACAAAAAAATAAACTTTTATAAAACAAAAAATAAATTTTTATTACTTTAGGGTTAGGGTGAGACCTGGGATGGGCAGGGGACATAGTTTATACCAAAATTTAGCAAGGAATTTTTTTTATTAGAGCCCCAAAGGCAGTTTCATAAGCAAAATTTTAAGTTATGAAGGTTTTTTCAAAAAAAAATAAACAAAAAAAACAAAATTTTATGTTATACCTGATCTTAAATTTTGATTGGCTATTCTAATAGTTTGTGTAACATGGTGTTCAACACTATAGGTGCATTTTAGTAAACTTGTATATTTATTTTTTTTTTTTAAATGTTAAAGGTGAGACCTTGCTTTTATCTTTATTAAATTTAATAGAAACTTTTTACAATACTAAAAGAAATTTCATTTTTTTAAATCTAATGCTAAGAATAAAAACTCAGACATATATCTAAGTAAACCTAAATACTTATCTGCGGCCTAAACCTACCAGAGTGGCCAAGGCTCACCTAAATTTGTGTATATGTAAGAATATCTGATGAAGGTGTAGAGAATTTGATCCATTTATATAACCAAGTTTCAATTTTTTGTAGTGAAATATCAAAGATGTGATTATGACTATCTTGTATATTTTTTGAAGAGTTGGATATAGAAAATGTACTAGAAAGAGAAGATGAAGCTTGGGAGTATAATGCTTGATTTTGAGATCTAGAAATGCAGTATGGGATCCAAATATTTGTATAAATTTGCTGATTGATATGAAGTAAGAGTGAAATAGTGAGAGAGCAGGCAGATTTAGAAGATGTAGTAAGTTCATATAGAGTAGAGATAATATCCAAAGGTATCAAACCAGATAAAGTAGAAAGCAAAGAAGGTTGGTTGGGAAGTTGATGAATTTGAAAGCTATTCAAGTTCATAATTTGAGTGTATAGGTTCTCAGCAGCTAAATTAGTGATTTCAAGTTTGTTAGGACTTAGTATATGAGCTAAGGAGTCTTTTATAAGTTGGAATAAAGGTTCAGAGGTAGGACAAATAATCCAGTGTAAGGGTTCACTTGCTTGTTGGCAGAGGTGACAGGTATTAGGGTAAGATGGATTTCTTCGATGAAGAATATGTGGAGCAGGGAGATCATCTAAAAGTATTTTAATTCTAAAAGATTTGAGTGTTGAAGAGTGAAAACTATGTGAATAGTTTGAAATTTTTTGGTTATTATTAATATATAACCAGGTAGCATTCCAGTTAATATATTGTGATATTGGTAGCCATTGTTGAAAACGATTTTGAGAGGACCAGAGAGCAAGTATATGTGCATGGCAAATAGTTCTAACACAGCGACGGATAGGAAGTTCAATAGAAAAATTATCAACAGAAAGAGTAAAATTGTGATTGTAAATGTTCTGTGAATCAAAAAGAAGGTATGGGGCAGTTTGATGACAGCGAGCTAGTTGATCAGCTTTGTTATTGAATTCATCATCTTGGTGTGCAATAACTTTATGAAAAGTAATATTAAGATTGTATGATCTAATAAAGTTTAATAAAGTATTCCAGATAGGCCAATAAGGTATATTAAAGGGTTTGGAGAGAGGCATAGTATGAATTAAGCTATTGTATTTGGATATTACAGATTGGGAATCTGTAAAGATTTGTATAGAACAGTTTCTAGGAGCAGTACTAATAGCTGATAAAACTGCTACTAGCTCAGCTTTAAAGGAACATGGCCAAAATTTGATTTGTGATTGGAAAGTATGTAAAATGTTCTGGTTATACAATTGTATCCAGCCAATACCCATAGAACACTGAGAATTGCCCAGATCAATAACAGAACCATCAGTATAAAATGTTAATTCTGTTAGATGACTATTGTAATGGCAAATTGATTGCAAGGTATCAAGTGCAGGGCTAGAGTAAAAGAAAGAAGGTATTTGTGCTGTTGGTATAAGAAGATTTGGTAGTATTGGAATACTTGTTGGATTTCTTGCTGCAGTTGAAAAAATAAGGTCAAGGTAGTTGGCATTTAGGTTTACAGATTTGTCAGGATTAAGTCTTCCAAAAAATTTGGTGGCATGGCTTGTTGGAATAAGAATAGTACATTTGTTTGCAATAATGTTGGAATTGAGAGAGCAGTTAGAACATGGAAATGTAATAATAGATGGTGTTGGGTATAATTGTGTAAATTGTGGCTGAATATTGCACTGCCAATGTGTAATAAGAGTATAATCTGAAGTACTAGATTGGCGATGTGCCTTGCCAATAACTATTTGATTATCAAATAGAGTAATGAGCCAAGGTTTATATATTTAAACTTGTATATTTATATCCAAATACAAATATATATCCAGATATATATTTATATCCGGATTATATATTATATCCAGATTATATTATATCTAGATATATTTTGTTCAAAAAACTGAATTCAAAGTTAGTTAAAATTCGGATTAATCCAGCTATAATATAAATCCAGATTCATGTTCTACCTCTAATCTGAATATATCTAGATATAAATATATATCTGAATATAAAATATAACTAAATATAAATATATATTCAGATATACACATATACTTAGATATGAATATATGTCTGAATATGATATCCAGATATAAATATACAAATATATTTAGCACATATAAATTCTGTGTCAAGTACATAGTGCAGCAAAATTCTTTAAAATTTGGTTATATTAGAGTCAAAGTTAGGATCATATATTAAATAGAGGGTTTATATAGTAAACTGCCTAATAAAAACTTTTTGTTAGAGCACTAAAGGCAGTTTCTTATACAAAATTTCAAGAAATAAGCAATTTTTAACAAAATGAAGAAATTTTCTAATTTTGTTATTTTATATCTAATTTTTGAAATTTGATTTGTGGATTAATTGATAGTCCACCAGTTAATCAGAGATCGATCATAGTGTAATATGATACAAATTACATATGAAAATCACTATAGTGTGAATGGACATGCATACATATAAAAGTTTTTTTAATGTCACATGTCCACTAATTAAAAGTTGTAGAGCTCGTTAAAATGCATCTAACAGTGGTTAGATAATCCAAATTGGCCTAGTGGATGGCGAGATATTGTTGAAAAACAATTGGCGACTATATATATATATATATATTTTTTTTATTTATTAATGTCAAGTACAGAAATAGGATAGTAAGTTACAATTATATCAGTATGATATATAAAGAAATACTATATTTAAAATTTCTAACTAATCATCTAATGATCTATACAATAGGGCAAGCCTATCACTTGCAGTCAGGACTAACCATTAAACTGCTACAAAAAAAAGATATGACATTTCACCTCATACTTTTTTATTTTAAACTAAAAGGTTAAATTTTTAGTTTAAAAAGGCTAGAGGAAACCAAATTTGGACAACTATATAAAATCTTTATGTAAACAATATTTGTTTACATAGAGATTTTATATAGTTGTCCAATCAGTTTTCAAAGATATCTCGCCATCCACTGGGCTGATTTGGATGATCTAACCACCGTTAGATGCGTCTCGACAAGCTCTACAACTTTCAATTAGTAGGCATGTGATGTTAACTTAGTAAAAAAAAACTTAAATATGTATGCACACCATATTCACACTATAGTGATTTTCATATGTAATTTGCGTCATGTTATACTATGATCGATCTCTGATTAACTGGTGGACTATCAATTAAAAAATTTATGTCACAATAATTAACAAACCTAATACAGAATTCATGTATGCATATAATCAGCATAGCAGGCTTTTAATTTGATTAGATGATTAACCAAAATGTTATACAATATCTGTTATGTATATATGTATATATATATATATATACCTATTTTTTCTATCTGAATTATTTTCTATTCAGATTTATTTTTTATCAGATTTATTTTTATTTAGATTTATTTTCTATCTGGATTTATTTTTTATCTAGATTTATTTTCTATCTGGATTTATATATTATATCTGGATTTATATTATATTTGGATACAGAAATTCAAAAAATTGAATCTGGATTTATTTAAAATCTGGATTCATCCAGATATAAAATATATTCAGATCAACTACTATTTCTAATTTAGATAAATCTGTTATCCATCTGTCCATACAGTAATTGATTGTTCATATAAATTGAATATTGTGTCATAATTGGTTATTTGCCGATCATGTACCAACTGGCCAATCAAAATTTTTATTATTAATTATACATACTATTGATTTTATATATGTACTAACTAAAAACCTTGAATTCACTTAATATGTACATATGTATATGCCAACTCAGTATTAGAAAAAGACTAAATGATTTACATGTAATATGATTTAATTTAGACATAAAAATTATATGTAATAAACATCTATTTTCATATAAATTATAAATTTTTTATTAAACATCAAACATAGATTCATAATACATATCCCATAATACATAATAAAACTATCTTAAATATAGACCACAAATGAATAAAATAGGACCTGTTTATTACTTAAAAAAAAGTTTTTTATTGCATCCTTAAATAGTACTAAAGACCTCAGATCTGGGTATTAATTTTAGAATCCTGAAATATAAAACTACTTACTAATGTCTCTTCATATAGTGACTTGAACCGGATAACAAAATTATCAATTGGTTAACTGACCTAATATAACTGAGCATAATCGGTTAACTAAGATTATTTCAGTTGGCTTTGGTCAACTGAATTATCCAAGTTAACTAGCTCAACTGAGCTGAGAAAAATTTGTTAATCGGTTAGGGCACTGACATTTATTACCTAATATCTATTTACTATAGGGACTTACCCCCTCACCCCCAGGTAAGGTCTATAAATAGAATTTTAGCTAATCAAATTTAACTAAGGTAAGATTTTTCTTGACCTGCTACCCCTAAAATATTATCTAATAAATGTCAGCGCCCTTAACGAAACTAAAATATTTGATGTTAACTGATTGTAACTGATTAAGATTACTTTACGTTTTACTTTTGGGAATTATCAGATCTTTACTCTTAATTTTTGGAACCTTCAACTGATTATCGATTCTTAGCCGGTTGCACAGATTAGCTGATTATTAATTTTTAACTAGTTGTACAGGTCAACTGATTAAGCATTTGCTCAACTAGTTACCCAAAATTTATTTGGTTTGGGTCAGTTAATCGATTATAGTCCAATTGGTTCAAATCACTATCTTTATATCTAAGTAAAGCTTTAAGTGTCATAAACTATTTTAATTTAATATTATTATATAAATTTATCATATATTTTAAACTCTTTTCTCAAGCAAGCTAGTTACGCTTTTGTAAGCTAATTAGAAACTTTAACATTTATATTTATTATACATTACTATTTTTCTAGCTTAAAATTCATCTCTAAGTAAAGTATACAGATGCTCAAGATACTTAAAGCTTTATTTGCGAAGAGTCTTCCATAGTATTATAAACGGGGTTACATTTTTATAAAAAAAATTTAGATAAAGTACTCTAAACTGTATAAATTCAATTGAATAAATTAACCAATCACGAGAAGTTACCTATAGCTATCCATATATGAATTATTCGGATAATTCAGATCGGATAAACAGATCTGATATCTGAATAATCCAACTGATATTTGGATAATCTGACTGATATTCAGGTAATTATTCGTAACAAATATCTGCTATTCATTATCTAAGTATCCGATCTGATCTTTATTCGGATATCTAATAATTACTTGAATAAACATTATTCAGATTGGAACTCTAGTTGTACATACAACAAATAAATATACTGTAAAAATATAAAAAAGACATAATAAAATACCCGGAAGATGTTTCACATGTTCATGGAGTCCCAGGTTTTGGTAATTTTGTTTTTATGAAGTTAATACACATGTATTATTTTCTTTAAAAGTTGAGATCTGGTCTATGGAAATTGTACCAATCCAATGAATTCTAAATATACCTATCGCACTAAAAATATCATACATTTTTCTGGCCTTTTTAATTTTAGCTTTTGCTAAATAGAGTTCCAATCCGGATAAAGTTCAGATCGAATACTCGGATAATGGATATCTGTTTACTATTTATATCCAAATAATTATCCAGATATAAATCAGATTATCCAGATATCGGATCTGCTTATCCAATCTGAATTATCTGGATAATTCAGATACAAATAGACGGATAACAGATTTATCCAAATTGGACCTCTATAGCTAAAGAAGTACCAGGTGGGAGATAACTCAGAACCTCCATATTTAACTTATATTGTGCCCTCTTCTGCCCTTTCTCTATTAATTTATTGAGACGAATGATTACTGCTAAGTCAAATTTGTAATAGCATAGGAATTGGCTTTGCCAATTTTGCGAGATAATTTGTATAGAAGCACAGATGATTGATCCTAAGGGAGTACTTCTGATAAATTGTTATCAAGATCCATTGCTTCAGTTGACACCTCACGTATAAAAGTCAACAAACTTTCTTCTCTACTTATATTATTAAAGCTGAGTCGTTTATTAATATAATCTCGGCACTCTGTACTAGAGATATACCTCGCACAAAGCACAAAATTTACACATATACAACTTTACGCACCTTGCATGAGGCAATATCAATCTCGCGCAAGATAAATTATTGATTAAGATAATTTTAATGATTAGTAAATCAGAAAAATAAATAAGATTTTTTAATATTAATTTGGAGCTTCACATTCTAAATTAAAATTAAACTTACCTCATGCAAGTCGCACGATGTAACCATATGTAAGTTGTATAAATAATGCTAAGATTACCTTGTGCGAGGTACATCTCTACTCTAGACATCATTCAGAGCGAACTGAACTTGCATAACAACATCTAGTGTGAAAAGTATGGCCATACTGGAACATTGCATGTGAGTTTATAATTTTCTGTTTGCAAATTAAACAATGTTCTGCTCTCTAAGGGAGTTTAGAGAAAAGATCAAGAGTCACTCTATAGCCCAAACTTGATAGAAGTAATGCAATAGATTCCTGGGACACCATAAAAATGAAAAGAGTCTATATTAGTCTATTTATTGTATCTATACATGTGTGTCTAAATTGCCAAAAATAAGACAATTATCTTTTATCGCTAGTGCGATGCATCGCTACCCCCTGATTGACCAATCATTTTGTTTGTTTTAATTTTACATTAATCAAAACAAAACAAATAGCGGCCAGGTTAGGGTTAGAGTTAGGGTTAGGGTTTGGTAGGGACAGTGATTAGATGACCTCCCTAACCCAAAATTTCGCAAAGAATTTTTTTGCTTAAAAAAATTATAGTTTCATAGTCAAAATTTTAAGTTAGAAGCGATTTTTTTAAAAAATAGTTGTTTTGCTTCGATTTCATATTACACCTAATTTTGCATCCTGATTGGTTGATTAGAGGGTAGCGATGCATCACTGTCAATAAATAATAACTCTCAAAAAATAATTACAGCATTTAGGCAAGTGCAATTAGTCTTATATAATGCCAAAATTAATTTTCATATTTGCCGAAATTATTATCAAAATTTTATATTAAATAGTATAATTATTTCGGAGAGCTTCATATAGCCGAAATGTTTGCTGAAAATACTTTTTTTCAAAAATAATTTCGGCACACATGTATAATTGTATTATGATAAGGAATGAACAAAGTACGCGCGATTCATTCAAATGATAATTATAAATATTCTTCATACTAGCAACCTTTAAAGATCTAATGATCCATCTTAATATCATATAACAATTGTGAAGATTCTTTACACATGCATTCAATAACACTATCTATTGCAGTATATGCAATTATCATTATATCTAACTAAATAAGCGATTAGCATAGTCAGCACTTTTTTACTAATCATAAATAAAAGAGAAAATTAATATTTAATAAGGTTTTTCAAACGCCTAAATTAATTGATCAGGAATAAAATTTTGAATCACTGGGAGAGGAACCCGAAGAACTCTGATACAACTCAGATAATTCTAAAAAAGAAAATTTTGCATCAAAATTCATTAAACATTGCATTTTTATATAGTAAAATTTCAAATTTTGCTCTATTTTATACATCTATTTGGCTAAAATACTGCTAAAATTATACAAACTCAGATCTGAGTTGTATCAGAGTTTTTCAGGGTCCTACCAGGAGTAGAGCTGTTAATCAGTCCGCCCGGTTCATCCTAGTCCAAGGACTGCCAATTTTTTAAAAGATCAGATCAGATCACAGTCTAGGACCGAATAGGACTGGTTAGTGTTTGATTGAATGGACCAATCATTAATAGAACTAAATTTTGATTTTTTAATTATACCAAGATATTCTACACTAGCCTCTAAATCTTCTTCGATGTATGATCAAAATTTTTGTACACAGAACTTAGAAAATGCCTAAGGTATAATTAGAATTTTGTAAAATTTATATAGAGTACAACTAATTGATTATATGTTTAATGCACTCATATGTAGTGATTTGAACTAGTTAGGCCATAATTGAGTTACCGAACTAACCTGAAAAAATTCAGGAGAGTCAGTTAAGCAAATGCTTAACTAGTTAATTTGACATATTGGTTAATCAGTTGACTTAGCATAATCAATTGACCTGATATAGTTAGTTGATCTGATATAGTCAGTTGATCCAATTAACCTGTTGCCCAACATAATTGGTTGATCCAATTGCCCCGAAATCAATTTTTGTGACTTGTACAAATTTAGTCATACAGTACTTTGCTAATTTTTATAAAAATTAAACTTGGTAAAAAATACCAATTTTTTATCTAATTTTATTGCTAAAATTAAACCACTTAATAGTGATGATAATGAACTTTTTATCTACATAATTTTTGATAAAATTGGTTAATTTTAGCATACTAATAGCTTTTTAATTTGAAATAATTTTTATCTATATTAGATGATTATAGCAAAACTTTATGATTATATTTACAATAAAATTGCATTTTATTATGAAAATATTTGTGCATTATTTGCATTTTATAAAGCAATTATAGCAAAATATTTTTACTTTATTTGTAATATAATTGTAATATATAGCTATATATATGTGTAAAAAATATATTGCATGTCAATACTAATTCTTCAAATTTTCAAAACTATTTAAACATCAGTTTCATCTTTCTTAACTCTAATGCTAAATGCCCTATTAGTGATCCAACTTCTGTAAACTTCATAGTTTTTCTACCATTAAATGTTTTTTATTCCTTCCCAATTCCAATATTACGTATTTCACAAGCATATTCATTTCGTTTTTCTGAGTTCCTTTGGTGCAACCGTGCAATGCCTTTCATTATTCTTATCCTTGTTCTATTTAAGTGCCCACCGGTTCTTCATAGTTCATAGTGAAAAACTAATAGCGAAAAGAAAAAGGTATATTAATTTTAGTCAAGTTTCAGATTAATTCTCAATATTAACAAATGGTAAGGTATCTAAGCATAAATTAACTTACCAGCAAATTTACATTTTTTATTTTTTTTTTTTATGTTTTTCGTATTTCGTTTGGCGTTTTATAAATGATTTCTTTGAATATCTCTGCGGATAAGTGCATTATTAAAATTTTTTTAATAAATTTGGTAAATTTTTTGATTACTTTCTTTTCGGCCTTTAGAAGTTGTTTCTGTATGTTTTTTTCACAAGACAAGCTGACCTCTGCAGTGGTAACTATTAATGCGACAGTCGATAGTATCATTAAGTTGACTTTTGTTTTTCTTTTTATAACACCCTTACTAAAAGAGACACCAATTGACGTTTAGAATTTATGCTGAAGATGACTAAATTTTAAGTTTCATTCTTTCTTCGGGTGAAAGCTAGCCGATTTGTCGTAATAATTTCATGCATTGTTCAGTAATATTATCGAACTTTTGTGTCGAGCTAGTGCATCAGGGTGAAGTTATGTTGCTTTTTGTTGGCAGCAATATCAAAGTATCTAAATAATCAAGATACGCTATGTTTTATTCAAGCCTAATTCTTAGTTGATGACATGGTCTTTTGAGCTTTTGTAAATTATGAAAGTTGATCTAACTTAATGTTGTTCATGCGAAATAGCGAAAAGTTCTATACAAATGGTACAGATCTAAAATTTTTCATAAAAACAAAAACATAAAAAATAAATCATTATAAAAATGCACTTTTATCTCCTACCTTTAATTCTGTTATATCTCAGTTTAAAGAGATTCTTTACTGAAAACTCAAAGATTTTTAAATGGCTGTATAAAAGAAGTCGTTTTGAATATATTCACGATTTGTAACATTATGCTGTAGCGGAGAACATTTGGATTTACAATTATGAACAAATGGAGTGTCTGGTGATTTTGACACAATGGAAATCGGATGGATTCGATCAAAATCATTCTTACAAGCTCTTTGAAGACAATAAATAGGACAGCCCAATAAATTATCAAATTTATTAAGAAATTTCAGCCATTTCAAATTAATGAACACGTAAACTTGATTATCATTCCATTTATGTTCAATTATTCCTTTGACTACTCTGAATGCAGGTTGTCCATTATTAGAAAGGGTGGTTTCAACTGCTTCACCGACACAAAATCTTACATCTTGAAAGTCACTGTTAGACTCTACTATTGAATAAGAAGCATTTTGATAATATCTAATTTTCGTATTTAATATTGCCTGTTCAATAGAAAAATATGAAGAGTATACGTTCATAATGCTCACTAAAAGTCCATTGGCTTCAAGATTATCAGAAACGAATCCAGCATTTTCAATTTCCTGTTTACCCCATTTTGATCCAAGCTTGATTTCAGAACAATTAAAATGTGAGAAACTGCTAATATCAGTAAGATTATCATTATCTAATTATTTAAATTTGATTAATATCGATATGCTCTTAAATTATAACCTCTTGAATCATTTAATAAAGATTTAATACTACTAAATAATTCAAAATTACCTTGAGCAAATTCCTGTAATGCGTGGATCGAAAAGTTACTATTATCAATGCACCAACCTGAAAGTAAGTAACGTAATCGAGGTTCAAGAATTAATTCTTTAAATAATTTTGGTTCTATATTGCCTATACGGTCGTTTATTCCCCCATTCACTAAGTATCTCAATGTCTGCAAAGTATTAATTTGCCAAAGTAATGTAAGTTCAAGGTTCTGTTTGTTTGTATGTAGTACGATAGATTTAAAGATTCTGTGTACTATTTCTTTAACGCCAACTGCCGTATTCACACATGTTGCATATCGGTGTGCATGATCTACCAGGTGTCGATTAATATGAAGGTTCGGGAGATGTTGGAAGCTATCTGGAAACAACTTAATTATTTATTAAATATATTAATTATTTAAGTAAATGTACTATTAATATATGTATAATTAAAAAACAGTGCATAATGAATAATATGTAGCACATAAAAATCACCTCAATTAATGCATTAGGCTCCTTATCTAAAGTTTCCTGAAGTTGATAATATCCAGATGATCTATTAATAGCTGAAGAAAAAACATTTTTACTAGCTTTCGCTGAGAGTCCCCAAGTTCAGATCAAACAATTTATAACATCGGAATTGCAAAAAAGATTTAACCGGGCCTTTGTTTCATTTAAAAAAGCAGACTTAATGTCGCCAATTGTTAAAAACCACTTTAATATAAAAGGAAGTATCATTAAGAGATATAAGATATCTGACATTATAAATGAATGTCTATGAGAAATAAAATTTGGTAAATGCGCCCATCTTGCTGGAATTTCAAAATGCTTCCAATATTTAATAATATTCCTTTCACCCTGGTCTGTTAGAATAAGGCAAGTGCATTCAAGAAGCCATCCTACTTTTCCTGCAACAGCATGATATGCGTCTTGTAGCATATATTGGTAACGATCATGAAGAATAGGATCAAGCGGACCTGGCAATAACCTTAATTCATAATGTGAAGACATTTGTAATCGTGCTGAATTGGTTTGTTGCTCACTAATATTTTTGAATTTCTGATTAGTTATTTGTTGATATCGGCTATTGGAGTATATATCAAATGTACTATTCGTTAATTCATTCTTAGAGGCCTTACAACTGCGGCATCCAAAATTGGTATTGTGTCGCAACACACTCACAATGTCATTTCCCTGCAAAAAATTAAAATAAAAAACAAATTAGAATAAAAAAAAAACATTTAAAAAAAAAAATTGAATAAATAAATAAATAAATAAAACCTGCGGTAAATCCACCGTTACCATAGCCAGTCTACCCGAAATCCAGCAATCAACACCATTCACATTCATTACGAAACCTTGTTCAAGTTGTTGAACTTCTTCAATGAAAACCTTTATAAAATCTTTAAAATTTCTACCAAATGGTACTAGTCTGATTATAAAGTGGTTTCGTAGTTTCTTCCTTAATCATCGTGGCAAATTACCAATTTGTAAGTAAACACCTCTAAAGAGTGATAAGTATTTCGAAAAGTGCCGAAGTCGTCATAGTATAAATCCAAATAAAACTTAAGGACTGGCATATTTAAATTTGTTGGTTGTTTGATAAATATGTGCTCAGATGGATGTTGATGACGTAGCTTTATTGAACGAAACTTCTATCATGCATTATATTTATATAATATTTTGTTGACAAAGAAATCAACATTAGGTAAAGCATGCTGATCTTTAAGCCAAACATTGACACAGCAGAAAGTTTGAGGGATCAATAATAAAAAGCTCTGATTCTTCAACTAAGTATAATTCTTGTGATGAGTGTGGAGAATATTGTTTTGAACGTAGAAATTGTGGAACTTGTTCGTTAAGGAGTAATCGTTGAATTCATGCTGATATTTTTTTATTCACAATGACACAAAATCTGATCCGACCAATTTCAATTGTTTCCGAAGTTGAATTATATTTAACAAAGTCACCACAATTAAATGAACCTAGAATAAATTAATTAATAAATTGTATAAATTATAACAATAATAAGATTGAGATCTTTTTTAGTATAGATGACCCCTATTAATAAAATATATTATTATAATCAATTGATTTTAAAGTAGGGTCACCTATACTAAAAAGATCCCAATATTGATTTATAATACCTTGCATTGTAACTAAATTAGATAGCCCGAAAAGAGGAGATTCTGCCCAAAGTATAATTCTTCGCATAATTTCGAAAAGACGCCTGGCCCAAAATATAAATGTGAACTCAGAGTTGGGTTTTTTAATATACGTTGAATATGTTCAATTAAAGAAAAGGGAAAATCTAGAAAGTGCACCTGTGTATTTTGTGCCCCTAATGTACTAATAATTAATTTCGTGTAAAATTAGGGTTATGGTAGGGTTAGGGTTAGAGAATTAAGATTAGTACAATATCGCGAGAGGATCATTTTTGTTAGAAGCGCAACAGGGGTTACCCTAGTAAAATTTTGAAATATAAAAATAGGAGCACAAAGTGCATGGGGTACTGACTAGTTCTGTCCAAAGAAAAGTAATAAACTCGGGCGGAATCTTTAGACGTCGATGGTGTATTTTTAGTATTTATCGGAAACACATGACTTTGAATTTTCATTAATGGCAGCTATTCGTGTTGTTTTTTAAGGCATTGTAAGTTTGTGGTTAAGTGCTTTATTTCAAATCGAGGATGAAGCAAAAGTTGGATTAAGTCCTGATATGCTGCAGTAGCTAAGAAAAAAAAGAAAAATTATTCAATTTATATACATAAATAAATAAGTTAATTAAATTACTTACAAATCATGTACTTAGTAGCCCATATAAATATGGCCATATTCGTGAAATTTCCAAAGAGACCATATGGACTCTCATGATTCCAATTTATGTCAGGTTTTGTTCTGTCAAATGTTTTTGGTTCGTCATCCATATTATTTGATATTGGTTCACATTCATCATCTAAACTATCGCTATTTATATTATCGCTAAATTCATTTTTGTATATGCTTTCTAGATTGCCATAATCCAAATTATTATCAAATTCCTGATCAAATTCCATATTGTCCGTGTCATACAAATTGCAACTACTCATATCTTGGTCGCTATATTCTTGATCGATACTTTCATAGTAAGACTATTGATCATCATCAATTTTACAATTAAGTTCAAATTGTTGATTACTAATGCCTGAACTGTTATTAAGCTCATTACTAAACAATGGATGACTAATTTGTGGGTTCAAATTATTATTATTCAGGTCGTCTGAGAAGGTATAGTTATTTAAGTAAGTTTTTTTGAACGCATACGTAAATCGTAAGATTGTTGAGGGATGCTTTTTTTGAATCTATTGTTACAGTAGGGAGGCCTTCTTTACTCCTTACTATAACAATGACACAGCTACAGGGATCCTTTATCAGTTTATAGCGGTGTCCAAGAGGTAGGTATAATTCCTTAGTCTGTAAGAAATTATACTCTTCTCTAAGGGCAGTTCGTGAGAGTATTCAATGAGGAATTATCGATTTTACTATTACTTGATGATAAACTTGGTGTTATTTAGATAAATAGTTTCTTTATTAATAATCTAAGATAGGGCTATCCTTAGGTTTCTGTTCCTAAGAAATCCCAGTACAAGATGTATATTAAGTATAAGAGAAGTGGGGTGTCTTGGTCTAGTTTGACTAAGGGAAATTCTGTGTCTTTAAATACATTTTAGAATAAGCGTTATAAGTGTTGATTTACAATGATAAACACTATAATCTACAAGAGCAACATAAGCGTTATAAACGGTATAAGCGTTATAAGCGGTATAAGCGCTATAAGCGTCATAAGCAGTATAAGCGCTATAAGCGGTATAAGCGCTATAAGCGTCATAAGCGGTATAAGCGCTATAAGCGTCATAAGCGTTATAAGCGTGATAATCGTTATAAGCGTTATAAGCGTGATAATCGTTATAAGCGTTATAAGCGTGATAATCGTTATAAGCGTTATAATCGTTATAAGCGTTATAATCAGTATAAGCGTTATAAGCAGTATTAACTATTCTAACTTCTCAAGATAATAATATAATACAATATAATAATAAAATATAATAATAAAAATGCAATAATAAAATAATAAGGTAATATAATAAACTATCGTTCTATAACATTTCCGTCACTTTAAGAAAATTTACTCTGTAAATTCCTTCTCTAATTCTTCCAATAGAGCAGTATAAACTTCATCTTTCAGTTTAGTCACTTGGGTCACGGAAAGGTAATTGGTTTGGTACATTAAGTCCTTGGGACAAATTGTGAAGATTTTTCTAATTCTCTGGGCTCTTTTCCAAATGTCTTGAGTTTTCCGGTCTCCTTTTACCTTTCGAATTTGTTCTCTAATTTGGTCTCTATGTTCGGTCTGTTTCTCTATTATTGTTCCTAAATAATAATGGGCTTCAATAGCCTGTCTTTGTCCTCGGCGAGATTGTTTAAATTTAGGTAAGTCTTGCAGGATTTTATCAACCTGTGCGGTCCATGTTTCTCGAAGGAAAGGATTTGTTTGAGTGGTCTTTTGAGGGTTAAAAGTCTGGGTCAAGTCTTTTAGCAATGGAGTTATCGCTTTAGGTTTCTCAATTGGTTTTTCAGATAAGAGGGCTTCTATGTCTTAATCAAATGGTCGCAGTAATTCATTAAGTTCGACAAGGGGTTTTGTTTCTTCCTTTGGGTAACATCAATTACTTGTTCTGGATTTTGGTCATCCCATAGGATTACATTTTGACTAAAAATTCCTAAATTGTATTGGGCAGCAGGGTCTTGTCTCCAAATAGAAAGAAAGTTTCGAAGAGCGAGTATAGTATTGGGTTGTAGAGTGGTAGATTCCATTTTAGGGGTTTTAATAATATTTTAGGGAAATTTCAATCGAAGTGTAGGATTATATAAATGTTAGTGTAATACGAAGATTTTCATAGGACTGTGTACAAAGTTTACACAAATGTCACTCCCTTTCACAATAAATTTCTTCAAGAAATTTCTAATTTTCAATTACAATTATAGGTTCCCATGTCTGTTTCTCGTAATATTTAGCAAGTCAATTACTATTATAATATTTCTGTAAGGTTTTTCCTTTCATATCTCGAAGTTTATAAGCACCATTGTTCAATTTTAATTGAATTATAAAGGGTCTAATTCTTTTATCCTCAAATTTAGCAGAGCGAGACATTTCTATTTCTTTTCATTGTATCCATACTTTTTCTCCAATTTCAAAGGTTTCTTCTTTCATCTTTTTATCGAAGTACTTTTTCTGTTTTTCTTGTGATTTTCTAGTATTTTCTCGGGCTTCTTCTTGTACGGTTGGTAATTTGTCTATTAATTCGTAAGCTCGTTGTAATATACTGTCTTGTATATTAATTTCTGTATCCTCAATTACCTTAGGATATACAGGAATAAGTGCTTCTATGGGTAGCGTGGCTTGTCTACCATAAACTAACTGGAATGGAGTGTATCCAGTAGTAGCATGTCTCTTTGTTCGATAAGCTAAGAGAATAGCAGGTATGTGTAAATCCCAATCATCTGTTTCTTTTACTTTTGCAAGAGATTCACATAATGTTCGATTAAGTCTTTCAACCATTCCATTTGTCGTGGGTGGTATGGCGAAGAGAATTTATGCTTGATGAGAAACTTTTCACATAGAATCCGTATAGTTTTGCTAATAAAGTTTCTTTCTTGATCAGAGAGTATAATTTTTGGGGTTCCATGTCTACAGATAATTTCTTCAAAAATAAATTGAGCAAGTGTATTAGCTCCAGCATCGGGGACAGCTTTGGCTTCTGGCCATCTTGTTAGATAGTCGGTAGCAACAATGATGTAATGATTGGTTTAAGCAGTTATAGGTAAGGGTCTGACAAGGTCAATTCCAATCCTTTCAAAAGCACGTCCTATTTGGATAGGATGGAGAGGTTCTTTTCTGTGTCCTTTAAGTCTCTTTTGGCATGTCTCACAAGTCTTTACATATTCTTGGACATCTCAATACATTTGGTCCCAATAATATCGTTCAGCTATCTTATAGTATATAGCATCAGTTCCCAAATGTCCAGCAGTAGGGTGTTTATGCATCATGTATAGGATTGGTTCTACTTCTGTCCATTTAATAACTCGAAAGGGGTGTTCTGAATCTTTTCAGTTCTTTTTGTATAGGAGGTTATGTCTAATTTCAAAATATCTAGCCTGGTTAATTAGTTGTTTCTTTTCATAGTCTGTAAATTCGTCTGGTAACTTGTCTGATTCTAGGTAATCATAAAGTTGGTTATATCGGTTTAAATTCATGATTTAGATGATTTAATTATCTGGGTTGGTAGGCATGATAGAGCATCAACATTAGAGTAGATTCTTCCAGGTTTGTGAAAGATTTCAAACTTATAAGGTTGGAGTTTAAGAATCCATCTTCCAATTCTTCCTTTAGGTTCAGCAGTACGTAGCCATTTCAATGCTGAATGGTCTGTAACTAGGATGAACTTGGTAG
>QKWP01000598.1:254420-265901 GCA_003550325.1 Gigaspora rosea
AATTGTTGATTAAAGTTTCCAAGTTTTTGAACTTGTTGTTGAAGTTGTTCAATAGTCTGGTTCTGTTGGACAACTTGTTGTTGTAATGTTTCAAAAACTTCGATGGTAACAATATTTTGATCACTCTGAATAGGTTATATATATATAACTTCTGGTTCTGGTTCAAATATTGGTGGTGGTAGAGGTACACATTCTGTACAGTATCCATCATGTTCATCGAGTTCTTTCTGGTGCTTAACATGAAGACATTCCTTGCAGAGGTCAATAGGGGTGTCTGAGAAGTTCCTTCTAAGATTAGCGAGAGCAGTTTCTTTACAGAATTCAGGATGGCTAGTGTCGAAGGAAATTTCAAGGGTCTGTTGTAATTGAAATTCTTCATCCTCTTCTAATATGCCATGTTCAGCATGAAGTACTAATTGCATTTCTTCCTGACTCCAAGGTTGATTAATGCGATCAGCCATTAAAGGTTCTAAGGCTTCAGTCAGGCTTTGGTTTAATTCTTGTAAGAAAATCTTTGCAAGTCGGAAGATACGGGTCTGGTTCATTTCATACTGAGATCCAGCACTTCGGTTGGATTCAGTGTAATGTCTAATTCTGGTCCATAAATTATAATTTGAATTGTAAAGAACATCCTGTCCTGCTTTATAAGCATAGAGGTGTTCAAGGTCACAAAACCAAAGAGCTTGTTCTAGGCTTTCTAGATTATTCATCTTAGAAGTAGGTCTAGTTTCTCCACAGATTTTATATTGGACAAGGGTTCCACATCCTTTTTCGTGACTATAATAATATATACGCTGAGGGTCATCAAGAGGGAGTTCATAATAATAGTCAGAGACACATCCTCGGCAAACAAACTGATTGTTAAGAACTTGTAGGTCTTCTGGTCTATTTGGTTTCTTGAAGTGACAGCAGTGGTGAGTATGCCTTGTACTAAAGTTATACATTCGACAGGCTTCAATATTATCCGGATTACATCTATATTGGCAAATTCAGTTCTGTTCCTTAAGGGCTCCAAAAGAACAGTCAACGGCAATATGTCCAGTTGCTCTACAGGTATAACAAATATTTTCAGGGCAGTTTCAGTACAAATGGTCATTACCATTGCAGGTACGGCAAGAGGTCCGCTTTGGTACTTGTTGTAAGCAGTGGACAGCAATATGTCCATCCTGTCGACAGCGATTACAACGGTTGGTAGGGCAGTTGGCAAAGAGATGTTTAGGTGAGCCACAATTGCCACATACACGAGAGTTAGGAGGGGCACGCTTTCTATGTCTAGGCTGGTGGATAATCCATGGGTTGGTATCATCATCAGAGGTAGGGGTAATGTCTGGTTCATGGGTGGTGATAAAAGCATAAGCTTCTTGAGGGACTAAGTATTCCTGTTCATAAGTGTCTAATTCAGCAGGGTCGGTAACAGTAGGTTGTGAGGGTAATGGTTGGTTACTTTCATAGGAAGTAGGAACGGTATGTTTCTTGTTTTTCCACTTAAAAGAGTAGCATCCATTTTTCCAATTGTAACTGGCTTCAACTTTCTTTGACCAGTCATTTCCAAGCAATAATGAGTAAGAGGTGGCAGGGACTACTTCAACGGTAATAGGAATAATAGCACCATCTATTTCTATAGGTAAGTCTCGAATAATTCCCAAAGGACGAGAAGGGGTTCCAGTAGCAGGTATGATAAGGCTAAGAGAGGCTTGTTCTATTTTTAATCCTAGATCTTGGACTAATTGGTGTGCGATCATGCTGATAGAGGCTCCACTGTCAATAATAGCTTCTTGTGGTTTTTGATTGATTTTAACATTACATTTGACAGGTGTAGTATAAGCAGATGTCTGGATCAAATTAGCAGTTTTAGCTTCTTCGTACAAGTAAGAAGATAGTGCAGTACGAACAGAAGGGTTGTCTAGGAACGTTTCCCATTTTTGTGGACTAAGAGGTGAGTTGGTAGTGGTAGTGGTAGAAGGAGTTCCATCAAGATAGTTAACATTTCTGTAGTAGGGTGAGGGGGTTCGGTTGCTAGGTCTCCAAGAAGAAGATCGGTCTCGACTTCTAGATCGGTAGTCATCTCGATCATTACGATTATTTCTATTTCTAGAGCGGCTTCGGTCTCTATTGTAATAATCTCGGTCTCTATTATCTTGACTTCTAGATCTGTTTCTATAAGAGTCACGTCGATAGTTGTTATTATTGGACTGTCTGTTTCTTCCTCGTTCATTACTTTGATTCTTCTTTTTAAGACGACAATGTGCAATAAAGTGTCCGGTTCGACCACAATAATGGCAGGTAGGAGGTTGTTTAATCGGATTGGCTTGTTTAGGGGAATCAGCATAGTTTACCGAGAGGTTAGCAGGTGGTTGCTTCTGCGCGAGGTTAATACTAAGTTGAGCGATTTGTTCAGTTAGTTGTTTAATGGCTTGGTCTGTATCGGTATTAGGAGAAGCCATAAGTTTTCCAGTTTCCCATTTACGAGCAGTTTTCATAGCAGCATCAAGATCAGCAGGTTCAGAGGCTTGTACATTTATAGCAAACTCAGGACGAAGGCCTTGGATAAAGAGTTGGATTACAAAGGCATCAGGGAAGTCATCGTCAGGGTCAACACGTCGCTTCAGTTTTCTGAACCGGTTAATATAGTCATCAACTGAGTTGGCACCTTGTTTGACATCAAAAAGTTGCTTTTGCCACATAACTTTTTGTTTTGGGGTAACAAATCGGTCTAGAAACAGGTGTTTAAAACTAGTATCTTGGTTATCCTTATCACTAAAAACAGTGGGCTTAGTGGTAAGGGAGGAAAACCAGTCTAAGGCAATTCCTTTCAAGTAGACAGGGACAAGTTCTAATTTCCGGGCAGCATTCCATCGGTTAGCAACGGCAGCACGCTTGAATTCTGAATACCATTCGAGTGGGTCTTGGGTTCCATCTCCATTAAAGAAATTAACAGGAAGAAGATTCCTTTCAACTCCTCCATGGACAAACGCAGCAGCTAAGGTATTAATAGCAGTAGCAGCATCAGCAATCGCTCGTTCAGCCATAATGGGAGGTGAGTTGTCTACAGGTGAGGTTAGGGAAGGTTCTTGGTCTTCTTCACTAGTTTCTTCAGTAGTATCTGGTAAAAGTCTATCTAAATTAAAAGTAGAGGTAGTTTCAAAGAAATTTTCAAGGTCTATATCTTGTTGATTAGGTGCTAAAACTGTAGGACTTGCAGGTAGGCTAGTATGTTGGAACGAAGGGGTGTGAGAGCTAAGATCACTATTATGTTCACTATAAGGGAGTAGGTTAAAACCAAGAGGAGTAGAGGGGCGATCCTCAGGGGTAGTAAGAAGAGGTACAGTGTTAAAAGTAGGGCTAGATCCTTCGATAATAGAATATCCTAAGTCCGGATATCGAGGGTTATAGTTTTCAGTATCGGTGTCTAAGTATGGGTCAAAAGTAGTATAGTCCGCAAAATCAAGAGGAGGTAAAGTTGTTCGATGGGTAAAGCGTTGAAGAATAGCAAGAGCAATTTCTCTTGGGTTGTCAAGTTCTATTTGATATCGGCAGCTAAAAATAATATCTCGAATACAAGCACGGATAGTAGCAGGGTCTCTAGTAGCAGTCAGGCGAATAAAGTTTCCAGTAGTTTGAGAGGTATAGGAATCAGCGGAGTAGGTACCAGAATACCAATGCCAAAATCTTCCAAAAGGTGTTCGAGCAAAAACACGACCACTAGAGCGAGGGGGAGGATAACACTCTTGACAAGAAAGATCAGGAGCACGTAGTTGGAGAGAGTGAAATGGAAGAGCAGAGTTTTGATGATGTTCTACTAGGTGGTTTCTAATATATCGATTATATAATTCGTTAATATCAGTAGTCATATGCCTTATGACTCCTGACTAAATCTCAAAATAATTAATTGTTAGTAATATCTTGTTAGTAAGTTTAGTTAAATAGATAGAATCCTTGGGCAAAGAGTCTTCCAGGATGAACAGCAGCAGCAAATATTATGAGAAATAAACAGCAATTAAAATAAATAGAGTCCTTGGGCAAAGAGTCTTCCAGGACGAACGGCAGCAGCAAAATAGGTTTTATAGAGTCCGTGGGCAAAGAGACTTCCAGGACGAACAGCAGCAGCTAGAGTTGTAGAGGTTTTCAAATATCTTCAATAATATCCAAATGTTTTAAATGATTCCGCCAGAAGGCACCAAATGTTACAGTAGGGAGGCCTTCTTTAACTCCTTACTATAACAACGACACGGCTACAGGGATCCTTTATCGGTTTATAGCGGTGTCCAAGAGGTAGGTATAATTCCTTAGTCTGTAAGAAATTATACTCTTCTCTAAGGGCAGTTCGTTAGAGTATTCAATGAGGAATTATCGATTTTACTATTACTTGATAATAAACTTGGTGTTATTAAGATAAATAGTTTCTTTATTAATAATTTAAGATAGGGCTATCCTTAGGTTTCTGTTCCTAAGAAATCCCAGTACAAAATGTATAATAAATAGAAGGAGAAGTGGGGGTGTCTTGGTCTAGTTTGACTAAGGGAAATTCTGTGTCTTTAAATACATTTTAGAATAAGCGTTATAAGTGTTGATT
Source organism: Gigaspora rosea (assembly GCA_003550325.1). Taxonomy (NCBI): domain Eukaryota; kingdom Fungi; phylum Glomeromycota; class Glomeromycetes; order Diversisporales; family Gigasporaceae; genus Gigaspora; species Gigaspora rosea. The sequence goes on from QKWP01000598.1 coordinate 258,994, forward strand.
TACAATGATAAACACTATAATCTACAAGAGCAACATAAACGTTATAAATGGTATAAGCGTTATAAGCGGTATAAGCGCTATAAGCGTCATAAGCGGTATAAGCGCTATGAGCAGTATAAGCACTATAAGCATCATAAGCGGTATAAGTGCTATAAGCGTCATAAGCGTTATAAGCGTGATAATCGTTATCAACGTTATAATCGTTATAAGTGTTATAATCAGTATAAGCGTTATAAGCGGTATTAACTATTCTAACTTCTCAAGATAATAATATAATACAATATAATAATAAAATATAATAATAAAAATGAAATAATAAAATAATAAGGTAATATAATAAACTATCGTTCTATAACACTATTTCTAAGTGAAAACATATTATTAAGTAAATTGAAGCAATAAATAGGAACAACGAAGGTATGTTTGCAATAAATAGAAAACAGACGAAAATATAAATAAGAAACAAATGAAAGTATGTTTGCAGTAATAAATAGAAAGTAAATAGGAACAAACGAAGGTATGTTTTGCAAAATAGGAAACAAACGAAAATATGTTTTGCAATAAATAAAAAGCAAATAAAAGTTTGTCTGTGGCAATAATAGAAACAACGAAGTTATGTTCACGAATTAGACAATTGAAGATGACTTTGATGCAATATACTTTAACTTTTAGGTATCAAAATTTTTTTCGAACTTGTGAAAAAAAAAGAAAAGTTCAAGAAGATTTACCTTTTTTCTTTCACATTTTCTTTTATACTGATTTAATTATAATTTCGAGTGGAGTTTAAAAAATAATGTACATACGTAAGTATCGATCCAAGATAATTCAATTTACATATTATTATTAAAGGCATTAAAGCTAATAAAAAGTATATTTTATTGTCTTTATATCTGTCTATTATAAAAGTATCTCTCAGTGTTCTTTATCTACTGGTATGTCGAATAGAAGATCCTTTATTGTAGAACTAATTGAAACTCCCATAGAAGTAAATAACTTAGAATTCTACAATGATAAAATACGAGTGAAAAATTTAGTGTACCGCCTTTCTACCATATAATTCATGGTAAGGTTCTATAATTAATTATATTTAGCTTATCTTGCTGAATTAAAAAATCAAGTGTACCATTAAGATAAATAACACGCCGGCTTTCTGGTTTCATTGTGCATTCTCATAACCCCAATTGTCATATGAAGAATTGCTAGTAATTATTAAATAAAATTTAAGTATTTTACGACTATTTAACGAAATTATCGTGCATGGCTTTTTTTTTTTTTTTACTATCGTACTATAATTTATGCTAATGTTCTTTTAAATTACATCATTATTATTTTCGCGTTGCATAATCCAAGTAATGTGTTTATGCACAATTATTGTAGAGGACAAAAGGATTTGATTATTTATATTTGAAGCAATCCTACATTACTATGCCGTCATAACTCAAATCAAGATTATCTATAATTACTTTAAAACAATACCACATGAGTTATATGCATAACAATACTGCACACAATTCTATTTCAAATCTCGTGTCTAAACACAAATGCATGAGAATCTAAGCAATGAGTAAAAGAATAAAGAATCTACTAAAGACGTTCTATAATATAATAGTTTATTAAATAAAATTGCGAATATTCTATTTATCAGTTTTCTCCTTCTATCTATACCATAAAATTTTTATGTAACATTAATATGATTATCAATTTATATTTTATTTAATTATTTAACTAACCTTTCTTGCTCTTTATTGAGATTCAATTGATTAGCATATTGAAAACGACTTGCTGCTGGAAATGTGGCATTTATCGTAATATTATCCAATCTTTTAATATGATTTAAGACCGTGGAAGTATAATCGGGATCTTCTCCTTTAGACTCTAATATCAAATATTCCACATGTATCTTGAGACTTCTAGCAACCAAAGCTTCTAATACTTTTACACCTGATCGTTGGTTTTTGAAAATATCATAATCAAGTGTTTCTTAAGAGGCCTTTTCTACACAGCACCGACGATGAATTCTTCAATATCATAGTTAGAAGGATTAATATAATTTGGTTGTGATTAGCCATATTATTATTAGTATAAACGTTAAATAATAATATAAATTATAATTAATAATAATAAGATTGCCTTTTTTTTCGAATCAGTTGGTTCGCCAATTTAGAAACATCGTCATTATAGGTGCTACAAAAATTTTCAAACGCCTGTATCAATTTAGTTGAAATTCTGTTCCAATCAGAATGTGTTTAACCATATTAGGAATGACACTTTTAATTAAAGATTGCGAGTTTTTTCATTGGCACTCTAGTCCACAAAAATAAAATTCGCGATTGCTCAGATAATATTTTTGCCAAATTTGGTGTACTGTTTGAAGAAACCTGTATTTAAAGTTTGAATTTATTATATTTGTACATATAATAATAATCATTAAAGTAAATAATTACTGTATAATAAACCTGATTTGATATAATAGGTGGTGATGAACAAATTGAGGTCAACACCTGTAATACTATGTCTTTACGCTCTTCTAGCCACCTAATAAGATGTGTTTCATCTTGAAAAAAAAGACAATTTTTTACAGACGAAGTAGTCAAACCTGACTGAATATCCAAATAGGAATTAACATTTTGCATATTTGACTGGATATTTGAATGAGATAATTCTTTTAAGGAGTTTGAATTATAATTTTGGCCAAACGAAGAAAAAATTTCATCTTCAGAAGATTCATCTTTGTCTAAATCATAATGATTTTGGTTGGAGAGACACCGATCAGATCGCTCAGAAAAAGAATTAATTCGAGGCTTAATTAATTAAGTGCTTGAATTAATAGACTTTCTACTCATTTGCAGTGGTAAAGAAGATTCATCTTCAACTAGATGATGATTTTGATTGGAGAGCCGCTGATTTGATCGCTCGGGAAAAGAATCAATTCTAGGCTCAATTGATTGAGCACATGAATTTGTAGACCTTCTATTCACTTGTAGGGGTGCTTTATGCTGATATATAATTGCATCAAATGGTGAATGTGCTGAGGATCCAATACAGTTATAATTTGGTGAGTCACAAATTTGAGTGTTTTTTTTTGATTTTGCTGAATTTCATTATAAGTTTCTCGACTTTGTGGTTCTACCGAAGGTGAGCGACTTTGCTGATAACGCTCAATATGTATATTAGATTGTACGTTATCTAATGATGTATTCTCTAAATCCAGATTAACATTTTCTTTTTAAAACAATTACATAAAAAAAAAATAAATTAAAAATAAAATGAAATAAAAAAAATAAAAAAATAAAACCAAAATTAAAATTAAAATTTGACCACATAATACTGTATATGTACAAATATTTAAAAACCCACCCTTCACTTGATTTGACTTTCGTGGTCTTTTAGACATTTGCAAATGTTCAGATACATCAGGCTCTATTTGTGTAGATTTCTTTGTCGTATTTCGTGTTTTCCTTGTTACTGGTTTGCCTATGAAAAAAATGGAATTACAATTTTTTAGAATAAGAATTTCTATTTAGAGCTAGGCAAGCTAACCGACTTTGCAAATATTCACGAGATGATGATACTTTTGGTGGCATTTTGAGTTGATATTTCTAATAAAGGATAAAAAAAAGGTAAAATTAATTAATATTAATTTAAATAACATTTGCTTAATTAAACGTAATCAGAATTACGTATATCAATTATAATCTCAATCATAAATATATAAATTTTTATAATAGTAAATCAGAATTTTTTTTTATTTAATATAATGCTTAACGATGTGATTGTTATTAACATTCAATGAATTTTTTTTTTATTAACGAATTTTATTTTTAGAAGGGTAAAAAACTTAATTTTTGTATATACTAGCCGTGACTAGTACTTTATCGATGGTATGAATTAATCTATTATATGGTTATCAAAGTACTTGTACCGAAATTTCAAATCACACTTAAAATTACTTTGCAGTTCATTTTTGTATTATACCTGGAGTTCCAATAATTTAAGTTATATTTATTTTTTATTATATTTATTTTTTGCCTTTTTTAAACCTAACTTTTAACGAAGTCTAAGCAGCTTAAAGTTATTTTTCATTCTATATTAGGGGGGATAATTTAAACAAACATGTATGATTATCATAGAATTATTTACTAGTCATGATCATAGAATATTATATTGATATTTAATTTAGAGGGAATGCCAGAAGGCAGAGGTAGAAGAATGTTATTTACTGTAAATAAAACTGTAATTTCACAGCTTATTGGATTTACGAAATGTATTTCATTTAGCGAATATTACAAACCCAAAAAGCTTTACGAGTCATTAATAAGTATATTCGGATGTTAATACTTTACTAATAATTGGATTTCATCTAAAGTATTTTAATATATAGAAAGTAATACTTCTATTATTGAAGCGAAAGATGACACATTTTTTGTTTTCCTTTAATGGAGAGATTTGAAAAATTCATCACAAATTGATCGAATACTATCTGCTAAAAAAGCTTGTATTTAAGTCTCCTGTACATTTTTCAATTTTTTAAATGGGATCCACTCAATAAACTGATATCTTATAGCCTTAAGTTGAAATCTTCTAATATAATTATCAATATCATGATTACATTCGTCCATCCGATTGTTGTTCTGGAGAATCACGTGTTTAGCATCAAGCTAAGGGTGTGTTATATTGGTTATAGCATGAGTATAGACCGTTAAGACTATATACATTTATTAGTGGATGTATTTTGTGTAAGTCCGAATAATTTACGAATGTTAGTTGGCTTTTGATAAAGTGGTGACTACAAAAAAATAAATTATAACCTAACAATGACTTATAACTAATACAAACTATATTTTAACAAGATCTAAACTCCAAATTGATAGTTTCAATCGAGGTGTGGAAAGATTTGGTCCAAGTTTTTGGGGCTTGGGTCTTGTAGAGACAATGTTTGGCTCAAATAAGTACGATAAGCATTTTTTTGCTTCTTATATTATATCTTTTTTTTGGAACATATATTCCATCACTAATATCTCTGTTAAATTCTCTATATTTCAGTTGTGTTGCTTATTACAGTGTCATATGATCGTGAAGGTTTATCGATCACAGACCAGTTAGCAGTCGATACTGTCTGATTGCATACCATTTGTCGGAGACTATTTATGCATGTAGACAGTACAGTCGATACTGTCTAATTGCATATACTCTCTAAATGTATAAAAAATTCCTTAACGCAAAAATGGTTTTTATAGCTTAAATGCATATAAATATAAGAATGAGAATCATGAATTTAGTTCTCGCGATTGGGTAAGACTTTTTACAATACAGGGACAAGAGAACGAGTACAATTAATCTTTAATGACAAGAAAGGCTAGACCAATTTGATACATCACATTTTTTTCAAAGAGAAGAAGGAATGTGAAAGTATGAGACGAATTTATAATAAAAATTTAAAATTTTTTCAAACCAACTTTTTCTGTTTATACTCATTTTATTTTTCACTAAGAGAGTGAGAGAAGGAGATAACGTAAACTATCAAATCAAGTTGGTCTTATAAAATTTCTAATCAAGCTCATTTAAAAGAGATCGCATCCTTGTCAGTATTCACAAGCTGAGTGGATGAAAGGAAAATAGGTGTTGAACTCGCAGTGACGGAGGAAATTAGTGAACTCTAAAATGTTGCCAATTCTTTTTTAAAAGAGAGGAAAGAAGAGGGAAGGTAAGAGATGAATTTAAAATAATTTTTTTTTTTAAAAAATTTTTTCAAAAAAAATTTCTCTATTCATGATTTGTATTAACATTTCAATTAAAAATTTATACTGATTGGAATATGCCACATTAATTGCGTAGAAAAAATATATAAATCAAATAAAATTTTATTATAATTTTTTTCGTTCAATATGATTTCAAACAATTCGCAAGCTTTTCCTTCTTTCACCTCAAACCTTTGATACAATATCTAACAATTATATGAGTAATCGAAAAATAAAAGGCATTTTATGAATCGTTCAAAATATAATTACTATTTGATATTTTTGCAAAACCAAATAAGTAAACATGAAACCCCAAAGTTTAAATATCGAATTCTTCAGAAAAATAATTCTGTGTACATTTATGGTCGCTGAAGTTATGGACATGTATTACGAGACGAACACAATAATCACTGAATTGAACTTAATAAAACTATCAGAAGGTTTTTTTTAATACATATGTATTGTCGTTAATTTATTACAGTTGATACTGTCTAAATGCATACTGTCTAATTGCATATAATCTCTAAATACTAAAAAATTTCTTAACGTAAATACATATAGTTCTTATAGCTTAAATGCATATATTGTATATATGCATAAAAAAGTCTGATGAATGGTATGCAATTAGACAGTGTCGACTGTATTATTTGAATCTGTTTTAACTTAAAAAAAAAAACTGAAAGAGTAACAGTTATAATGGCTACAAAACATATGGTGCCAGAATAAATATTGAAATAAAAATGTATAGTCGATACTGTCTAATTGCATGTCATCTGTTCAGAGACTTTTTATACATATAGACAGTATATGCATTTAGGCTATAAGAACCATATTTGCGTTAAGAACTTTTTTATGCATTTAGAGAGTATATGAAATATCGACTGTATATTTTGAAATTTTTTATAATAATCAGTATTGAATATGCCGATGATGTAACTATAGTCAATCCAGTCTAAATGCATACTGCCTAATTGCATATACTTTCTAAATGCATAAAAAATTTCTTTACACAAATATGGTTCTTATAGCTTAAATGCATATACTGTCTATAGTCTCTGACAGATGGCATGCAATTAGGCAGTATCGACTGTACTAAAGAACCTGGAGATCAGCATTATCTTGAAAACATCAAATATCTTCCAAGATTTTCAGAATAACAAACCATGTTAC
>QKWP01000599.1:0-66435 GCA_003550325.1 Gigaspora rosea
TGCCATGCACCAAAACATATTAATGGCATGCCATTGGCATGCAATTAAAAAATTATTGCGCCAACTACTCTACCTGAGGTTGACAACCACATTGGTATCTTTGGTTTTCTAAAATCTGGGTCATTAGGGGGCAGTTGGCACCAATGTGTCCATATTTTCTACATTGATAACATAGGTTATCAGAGCAGTCCTTATACAGGTGTCCAGGTTGAGAGCAGGCTTTGCAAATATTTCTTTTAGGGCCTTGTTTCGGGCAGTATACAGCAAGGTGTCCATAACGATGGCAATTGTAACATTCATTGTTAGAACAGTTAGCATAAAGGGGTTATAGGAGTAGTAGCATCTACATTTCTGTTTAGTAAAAGAGGTGCTGGGTCTGGATTTATGAGTGATAGTTGTCCAATTGTCATATTCTGTTTCTATTACGTAGGCTTCTTTTGGATAAAGGTATTCTTGTTCAAACTTTTCTAATTCCTTTTCATCAGTGATAATAGGTTAGGCAGGCAAAGGTTGATTATGCTCATATGTGGTAGGTACGTAAATTTTCTTTTTATTCCATCTGAGGGTATAAGCTTTGTTTTTTCAACTATAGCTGGCATCTACTTTCTGTGACCAGTCATTTCCTAGAAGTAATGAGTAAGAGGTAGCATTCATTACTTTGACATTTATAGGGATGGTGGTTTCTTCAATTTCAATGGTAGGTTTGTGATTATGCCTAATAGTTGAACAGAGGGTCCAGTGGCTGAGACAATTAGACTAGAGAAAAGTGCTTCTATTTTCAATCCAAGTTTTCTTACAACTTGGTTAGAAATCATACTAACAGCAGCACCACTGTCAATTACAGCATGATAGGGCTTTTCATTAAGTTTGATATTACACTTAACAGGAGTAGTGTAGGTAGGTGTCTGGGTCTGAAGAGTTGTGGTTTCTTTAATCAAAAGGTTAGAGAGAGCAATTCTAATAGTTTCATTAGCCAAGAAGGCTTCAAATTGTTCATAGGTGTAATCATTGGCAGTATCAAGAGTATAAACATCACGTGGATATGAGGTGGATAGTCAATTGCGCGATCTGGATCAATCAGAGGAGCGATACTTTCAGTTATTTCTGTATCTGTCACAGGACTGGCTTCAGCTCCTGGATCGGTCATATCTAGAACGGTTATAATTTCTATCCATGGATTGACTTAGGTTTCTGGATCTGGATTTATTATAGAATCAATTATTTCTGGAAGAGTAATTACTGTTCTGCCTCGAGATTGGTATTCTTGATAATCCTTTTTATTATCCTGGTACCAAGTATACAGTTTCTAATAAAATGTCCTTTTTGACTACAATAATAGCATATGGCATTTCCAACATTAGATTGGGGTCTGTTCTTACTTTGGTCAGTATAGTAGGCAGGAGTAGGAGTAAGAGGAGCAGCTTGTTTTTCAGCGAGATTTATGCTAAGCTTGGCAATTTGTTTAGTAAGACATTTAATGGCTTGGTTGGCATTATTAGTATTATGTGCAGAGGCCATTATTCGACCAGTTTCCCATTTTCTGGCTTCAGTGATAGCATCATCCAATTCAGCAGGTTCAGCAGCTTGGACATTCATGGCATATTCAGGCTGTAGTCCTTGAATAAAGAATTGGATCATAACATAACGGCTTCAGGGAAAGCATCAATCGGATCTACTTGTCCTTTGAGGCATTTAAAGCAGTGAATATAGGTATCAACTATATCTGCGCCTTGTTTAATTTCGAATAATTGTTTTTGCCAGGTGGCTTTTTGTTTAGTAGTACTAAACTTTTCTCTGAAAAGATGGGAAAAACTATAGATATATACATCATCAACTTCTCAATCATGTTGATGATAATAAAAATGAGTTGGGCATGTTCAAGACTTGCAAGCATTCTTGAGCATTGTCCTTTATATAAGCACAGGCAAGTTCTAATTGTCGAGCAGGGCTCTAGTGGTTAGCCTTAGCAGCTCTTTCAAATTCTTCCAGCCATATTACAGGGTTCTGAGTTCTATTACCTCGATAGAAGTTGATTTTAAGAAGTGATTTTTCACTACCTCGTCCAAGAGCATTGGCGAAAGTAGTCATTGTTTTAGCAGTGGCATTTAAAGCTTCTTCAGCCATGTTTTTTTCAGGTTCTTGTTCTTTATAGTTGCTTCTGATTTAGGTTCTGAGAGTACTTCTTCTTGTATTCCTTCTAATTCTTCTAATATTCCAATTAGGTTTATTTCTTCAAAAGTTTCTCTTTTTAGATTTATTTCTTCTTTGGGAAGTACTTGCTCTACAATTCCTTGGTCTGGGTAAGCTTCAATAAATTAAAGATGGACAAACTCTGGTTGGGGTTCAAGTGTTTGTCATTGGTGTTAAAGAGGGGGTATGTAAAGGTGTTGTATTAGGTGCAAATTGGTTTTCAGGATAGAATTCGTTAACTATAGGTGGTTGAAGAGTAGTTATAGGTTGAGGTGTGTGTTGAAAATAGGTAAAAGGATTGATATTTTGAATGAATCGAGCAACTTGATTTGGAGGAGGAGTAGTTGTATGTGGAAGTGGGTTATTTAAAGGGATTTCAATAATAGGGGAAGTAGGTAATTGGAGTGGAGAAGGAAATTGAATATTGGAAGTATTTTCGTTGTAAGGGGCTAAGGTGGAAGAATGGGAGAGTTCAGCTGTGTCGTCTAATTCTTAGAGGAATAGGTTATATATTGATTGTAGGGCAGGGGTAAGATTGAAGGTATAAATATTGTTGGCATGGTCCTGGGGGCGTAAGAGAGGTGAGAGGTTGTTAAAGGTATCAGTTATTCGGGCTGTTTGAATAGGAGTAGCTAGGGTAGTAGCTTCAATATATATGTCAAAAGCGTTCCTTGGAAATTAAGGGATAAGGTAGGTTGAAGAGTGAATTGAGTGTATCCTCAAAGGAGAGCAGCAATAACTTCAGCAGGGTTAAAGTTAGGATTATTATAGCGACAGCTAAAAACAACGTCTCTGGTAGCAGCTCTAATGGTGATATAATTATTAGGCTCTCAGAGAGTATGAAAATTGGCGATAGTTTGTTGAGTATAGCTAGTAGCAAGATATGCTGGTTGGTATCAATTCCAAAAAGTGCGAAAAGCTCAGAAATAGTGGACAGGAGGATAGCAAACTGTACAAGATAGGTCAGAGTTAACAATTTGTTGAACTTCTACAGCAAGAGTAGAAGGACAACTGGCGCTGTGTGCTTCAATTTGTTCTAAATGGATTTGATAAGCTCTATTCATATAGAGGTCTAAGAAAATAGTCAGTAAACTTTATAGTTCCAAATTTAAATTAAACAGGTTTGGGGTTTCTAATAAAATGCAAAAATGATTCTAAAATTACTAATTCAAAACAAACAAGTACTACAAAAGCAGAGGCTTCAAGTATGCCCTTTTGAATGAATCTTTTTCAATTCGACAGGAATATACCGGTGCAACAAATACAAGAGGCTTCAAGTATGCCCTTCTGAACAAATCTTTTTCAATTCGACAGGTAAACCAAAAAAATACTTAATTATAAAAGAGGAGAGGAAGAGGAGAGGAAACCAAAGAAATATCCTTGCAGAGATCTGGGAAGAGAGGTCATAGTATTCTGGCCATTTTAAATGAATTTCTGCCAGAAGGCACTAAAATGTTACAAGCGACTATAGCCTTCAATATAGTACTTGCATAGCACACAGCGACAGGGATCTTGTAAGGGTCAGAGAAGATATGAAGCGGTGTGGAAATGGAATATAACTTTACTAGAGTAGTTCAGTATATATTCATTAAATGACAAGAGTATATTTATTGATCAAAGATATATTTTATTTATTTAAATAATAATATGCAAGAGTTATAACTATATTTAGCCGTTAGAGAAAGGAGGAGGGAAATCTGAGTCTAATGTGTAGGAAGGGATAAAACTAGGGTTTATATATCTTTTTACAGCTATTAATTACTATAGTACAAAATGGCAAAAATGGCAGAAATGGTAAAAATGGTAGAAATGGTAGAAATAGTAGAAATAGTAGAAATAGTAGAAATGGTAGAAATGGTTAACCATGTTACTTGTACTTCTAACTAAGCCATATATAGTTAATAATATAAAATAATAATGTAATATAATATAATAATATAATAATAAAATAATATAATAAAAATATACTAGAAATTACATTCAAGAAACTAAACTAAAACTCATTCTATAACATTATATTGAATCTAAACAGATTATTTTTTATTGCTAGCATTTCACTAGCAACAGCGGAGCAGAACTTCGAAGAACTATGATATAACTCAGAGGTTACTAAAAAAAGAAATTTTGTATAGAAATTTATCAAACGTTGCATTTTTATATAGTAAATTTTTTAAATTTTGGTCTATTTTATACACTATTTGGCTGATATTATACAAACTCAGATCTGAGTTGTGTCAGGGTTCTTCGTGGTCCTAGTAGAGCATAGAATCAACTCATATAGGAGGGTCACCAAATTCTGGGTCGGGAATATCGGAGTGTATCAGAATCATGGTTGGCTAGATATGAATTAATTGATTTTGCCCCAAGATCATAAAAAATTTTACTAATGAAAAAATCATATCCATTCATTAAGTAATTAGCTATAGAACCTGCTAACAGCTAAGGCTAAATGCTGTTCTAGATCTAAAGCATATGACCTGAATTTTTGTAACCTTTCTGTAAAATTTATATAGACACAGGATTGATTGTCTGAACACATTGTTATGGTAAAAATTGTACGTACTTTATGGATTTGATGCAAAAGATGATAAAAAGATAGCTTGCCAGAGGTGTGACTTGGCGATTTAGCCTAATTTAGAATAAAAATAGGGGCATGAGGATAATCTGATTTTATTATATTCATATATTAAATTCAGATATAAAATAATCCAAAGATTCCTGACGAAGAAGAGCTAAAACAATCTTTTTTTTTTTTACAAATATTATGGGAATTACTAATCTAATATTATAGAATATTATAGAAACTACGAGACTAAAATCATACAATATTCTTATCTATGACATATCATGTATATAATATGATAGATTATATAATTTTTATATCATTTTGCCATAAGCTGAGCCCATTCAATAAAAGCGTGCATGATCAATTATATATGATTAATTGCATTGTCAGTCATATATTGTCAATTATGCTGATCAGATATTATATAATATGGGGCCAGTGTACTCTAAATGATCAACCAATATTTGAAATGTTATGTTTACCCTGTAACACTCGTCCATATTTATTTTATACATCACATACATAAACTTCCAAGTATTAGTGAGTTTTATTAACTGAGATGCCAAGACTGTAACCCAGAACATGACGTAGGTAACCGGTCAGAAGATATAAGGTGTGGGAAAGAAATGGAAATAGGTATGAGGTATTGCTAACGTATTTGTGAGAAAGGAATTTGGGTAAAATAATGAAATTTTGGTTGTGTGGATATATGGTATAAGGACAGTTATATAAGAGAAAAAAAGTAGGAGGCTGTTCTTCTTCTTTTTGTCTTTGTTGCTAGCTTATTGTAAGTCTAGCTTTGCCATTAGCAGATCGTTGGCTGATCAAAACTTCTGGTGCAATGTATAGTCAAATTCCATAATTCTATTAGGCTGGTCTTTGATATTAGCAATTATTGAAAGTTTACTTTTAATTTTTAACACTTAAGGTTACTATCTTTAAACTACTTTGGTAAGTCTTCAAAAATAATTTTATAATCATCTATATGTTTAAGGTCCATTTTGCACAGTACCTATTTTAGATTTTAGCCCAGCCAGTACTAGGCTATAGACGCACCTTACAGGTTGGCACCCTTTTTTTGTACATTTGCAGTTTATAGGCAGAGCACCGTTCTTTTTGCACCTTTGATGGCTTACAGACAGAGCACCGTTCTTTTTGCACCTTTGGCTGCTTATAGGCAGAGCACCATTCTTTTTGACCCTTTGGCTGCTTACAGACAAAGCATTCTTTTTGTGCTTTTGGTAGCTTACAGATATAGTACTGTTCTTTTTGCGCCTTTGTCAGCTTACAGGCAGAGAACTATTCTTTTTGCACCTTTGGCGGCTTACAGGCAGAGCACTGTTTTTTTTTGCCTTGGCAGCTTACAGATAGAGCACCGTCCTTTTTGCGCTTTTGGCGGCTTACAGGCAGAGTACCATTTTTTTTTGTGCCTTTGGCAGCTTACAGGCAGAATACTGTTCTTTTTGCGCTTTTAGCAACTTACAGACAGAGTACCTTAATTTTTTTTTTTTTTTATAATTGTAAAGTGCTAAATCTTTTTTTTTAAAAAACATGATTCTTTTTTTTTGTATAATTGTAAAATACTAAATCTTTTTTTAAAATACATAATTCTTACATTAATAGTTTATAACATGTCTAAAAAGCCAAAATATAACAACAATTGTCGACAAACTAATCAGGTCCTAATATATCTAAATAATATAAATCAAACACCCTCAATATATCTATGAGCAGACAATAATATTAAAAATAATAGGCTAATTTGTGATTAATATTTATAAGATAAAAAAAATTTTTTTTTGATACAATATTATATTGGAAATAAAATCAAAGCATCTTAATTTCCTAAAGATTCTTAAGAAACTTAATATTTTATTTTGCCTATGTAGGTGAGTATATTATCAACATGTGCTAATACAGGTGAGATTATTTTATTTCAACAATCTAGTACAGGTGTGGACGAGTATCTCATAGTTAACAATAATAATAAAAATTTAGTATAGAAACTAAAAAAAACATTCAAAAAGAAATTCTATGAAGAATACTTCCTTAACCTTCATAACTACAATAGAACTTGCTTGCTTATTACCTATCTACCAGAATGCATTAGGAACAAAACTATAGCTCTTTTTAATATATTATTCCAAAGGTTACTATCTAAAATTTAATGATATGTTCGCACATTATCAACATCATCCCAGATATTTGAAATTACAGACATGAGGTAAACAAGAACTTAATATATTTTTTAGTGCTAGAAAGTTGTTGTTAGTCCAACTTTCTGGTCATTTAATGACAATCAAATAAATTCATTATTTAGCTATTCTACAAAAATATACAAATTCTAATTGCTGTTGGTCGCTTATTTGGTTCTATATTCAATATTTTTTCATTAAATCTGCATAGTACTTTGCTATATTGTCATAAATATGTGGCTATAAACTGTTACACATTTGTATTTAAAATCGTAATTTCAATTTTTTGGCCATCCGTATGGGTTTGCTATATAAAATTTATACCAACAAATGAATATTAGATGCTTTAGTATACTATTAGTTGTTCAAAATCTCAGGGGTGATATAAAGTAAAATTCAATAAATTTTGACAGATTCTGATTTTAATATAGTGTTAGCTGTTGAGAATTCCATATCTTCCAATTGTTACAGGAGAATTTTATGAACTTTATGGATTTAATGCAAAAGATAATAAAAAGGCAGCTTGCTGAGGCGTAACTTGGCGATTTAATCTGATTTAGGATAAAAATAGGGTTACAAGGATAATTTGACTTAATTGATAATTCGCCTATCATCTGAAGAATAGCAAAATGTAGCATGCTTCCATCTAAAAGTTTTTTCTTACTAAGTTAATAATATATGTGCACTAATTGAAAGTTGTAGAGCTCTTTGAGACGCATCTAATTGTGGTTAGATCATCCAAATCAGCTCAATGGATGGCGAGTTATCATCAAAAAATGATTGGCTAACTATATAAAATCTGTGACAGAAATTACATATCATATGAAAATCACTATAGGTGAAATGTGTTGTGCTCCCATCTAAAACATTTTTTCTTACTAAGTTAATGACACATACCCACTAATTGAAAGTTGTAAAGCTTGTTGAGATGCATCTAGCAGTGGTTATATCATCCAAATCAGCCAAGTAGATAGCGAGATGTTATTGAAAAATGATTGGCAGACTATATAAAATCTCTATGTAAACAACAGAGATTTTATATAGTCAGCCAATCATTTTTTGATAATATCTCGCCATTCACTGAGCTGATTTGGATGATCTAATCACCATTAGATGCGTCTCAATGAGCTCTACAACTTTCAATTAGTGGGTATATATCGTTAACTTAGTAAGAAAAAAGTTTTAGATAGAAGCACACTACATTTCGCCTATAGTGATTTTTATATGTAATTTCTGTCACAGATTTTTATATAGTTGACCAATTGTTTTTTGATGATAACTTGCCATTCACTGGGCTGATTTAGATAATCTAACCACCATTAATGCGTTTCAACAAGCTCTACAACTTTCAATTAGTGGACATATGTCATTAACTTAGTAAGAAAAAACTTTTAGTTAGAATCACTCCACATTTTGCCATTCTCTAGTTGACAGGCGGATTATCAATTAATTATATTCATATATTAAGAGTAGAGGGTATGTTGATCATTTTTTATATGATTTTTGTAGTGCAAGAGAAAATTATATGTTACAAGAAATACACTTCTGATAAAAATTTTTAAGATTACAATAAACCCTTGTCAAATTTTGTGGCATGTAAATTAAAACCTCTATTTATAGTAGGGAAATTTCTAGAAGCAATTCTATTTTAAAAAATATACTTGTATATGCAGTAAACCTTTTCTGGGTTAACCCAAAATTTTCTGGGTTATCTTGAGTGTCTCTTAAAATTTTTGGGTAGTAATTTATTTTATCGAACTTCTAGAACAAATAGCTTACCCAATCAGATTTGGGGAGGGTTCTTTTTTATCAATGTTACTTTAGAAAAATTTACTTTTGGGTAAGTAAGTTATAGATTCAATAATTAAATATTGTTTTTTTCAACTTTTTTCATTTCTGCTATTATTTTCATTTTACTTTAGAGTTTATTCTATAGAATGGTTGCTAAATAGAGCTAAGCCAGAGGAAATTGATTGCCAAATCTGACCAAACTACAAAGTAGTTGAAGTTTATCTTATAACAACACCTTTGGTTTTGGTGACAGTAATTTGGGTTTTGGTTTTATCATAATGTGAACAGTACTATTCAAAAATATAGTTAAGGCTTGGGTTAAGGTTAGAGTTAGGGGTGGTTTGTAATTTGTTATTAGCTTTCATTTGATATTCTTTTGTTAGCATTTACTTTTTGGTGGTATTTGGTTTTGGTATAGCTTCTGGAAATTTTTATTTGTATAGATAGATATCGTATAAAATATTCAAATAAAAAAAAACTTTTTTATAGTCCAAATTAATTGTTTGTTAATAAAAATTTCAATAAAAAAAATTTAAAAAATTTTTTTAATAAATTATATTGGAACTTGCATTTTGCACAATGAATTTTTAGAAATAATATAACGATAATTCCCTGATTACTATATCTCACGGGAGGATCAATTAATAATACCATGACTCAGTGTTGTCACTTGGACATGTCCATACTATGTTTTTTGTCCAACATTCAAGATTGTCCAAAATCGTCCAAGCCTATGTCCCATGTTTAACTAATCAATAAAGTAATTCAAAAAAATATATAATTATATATTTTTTTAGGTGCTGGACTCATTGGTAAAAAAATAAAATAGATTATCATAATAAAATTTTAAATAATTTTAATTTGAAAAAATGTTCAAAATGTCCAAAAAACATCCAAGTGACAACACTGCCCTGACTATGTATAATTAAACAGAAACTACATTTCTGCTTATTCTCAACAGATTATTTCAATATTAATTAATTTTGATTAAGAGAGCATTATCTCGATTACTAGCATTTAAATCAAGGAACAAACTATTTAAATTAAAACCTAGTTATAATACTGTATATATTATTTTGAGCTGTAGTATTTTGTTTTTAACTAGTTTTTTATTTTTATTAAAAATTTATTTTATTACAATAAAATAACAACTAACATTACTGTTAAATTACATATAAAAATTATTAACTCATTTAGCCACTATAGCATATCAACTAGATGAAACTTTCTAAATACTACACTAGCTACTAGGTGGTTTGATTAGTCTTTCACCTCTATGACAGTATTTCTTCTGGCTTACTATATTTTAAGTATAGTTTACCATATTTTGGTTTCCATACTACAGAACTGTTTTAAAGAATAAACTCCAACAAAAAAAAGTCAGTAAAGCAGAAAATAACAAAAAATTTAATAAAAAAAACAGTAAAATAGATCAAAAAAAAACTTAAAAAAACAACATACCAATTACAGAATTCACACCCAGCCAAAGGTGCTATTCAAAGTGATTTGTACATCAAAGCTACCACGAGCCTTTACCAGAGTTTTTGGCTTCTATTTGGTATAGTTAACCATTTTCAGATTCCACCAAGAACTGTCCTAAAGAAACTCTAATAAAAGAGTTTAAATCACTAAAAAAAAATAGCA
Source organism: Gigaspora rosea (assembly GCA_003550325.1). Taxonomy (NCBI): domain Eukaryota; kingdom Fungi; phylum Glomeromycota; class Glomeromycetes; order Diversisporales; family Gigasporaceae; genus Gigaspora; species Gigaspora rosea. The sequence continues at coordinate 10,387 of QKWP01000599.1, forward strand.
AAAGTGAAAGAAACAACATATCACTTGTTGGATCTATAGCCTACTTAACTAAAGGAGTCTTTCTAAATTAAATGCTGGTAATAAGCCAAAAGAAAAAAAAAGAATCAATAGTATATAAAAAGTTATACAAATCATAGAAATTTCTAGATAGGTTCAATTTTCACATGCATTACACAAAAAAAAATACCATCAATTTCATATTAGAAATGATCGATATACTCCTACCCTTAAATTCAGATATAAGATAATCTGAAGATTTCTGCTAAAGAATATCTAAAGCAACCTTATTTTATACTTTACAAATATTATAGAAATCACTAATCTAGCATTATAGAATATTATAGAAACTACAAGACTAAAATCATATGATATTCTTATCTACAAACTATTATGCATATAATATGATAAATTGTATGATTTCTATATTATTCTGCCATAAGCTGAGCCCTGTTCAATGAGAGCATGCATGATTAATTATGCACAAATAATTATCTGCATTGTTAATCATGCATTGTCAATTATGCATGATCAGATATCATATGATATGTGGCACAGCATACTCTAAATAATCAACTGATATTTGAATATTACGTTTACTCCATGACAACATGATTTTTTGAACTATCAATAATAACACTAATGCTATGAACATCTGTTATTTCATTTGCAGACTAAAACCACTATTAATTCGTACTGAGGTTTTAATCACTCGCTAGGTGTTTAATTACTTGCTAAAAAGTTCATACACTTGCCAAGAGTCTATAACCCTCATTGAGGGTACAGCAGGGTACACTTGTTGAGGATTAAAATCATCCAACTATGTCATAAACTATGCCAAAATAAGAAATACATAAATAATACATAATAATAAAATACTATGACACTGCCAATTACCTATTAGATTTATTTGGGTGATTGTTGCAAATCATCAGGCAATGTCAAATCGATATCAAAAGATAGAAACTGGAAAGATATAATAATGAACAAAAACTAATTTTGAAAGAAATGAATAATAGTCTTATACTTCATCAAAATCATTATGGGTTTTGTTATTTATTATTGTTTCGTCATGTATCATGGGTTCATGCATCATGCATTTTGTCATGAGTCATGGGTTTTGTCATGCGTCATGGGTTTCGTCATGTGTCATGGGTTTCATTATTTGTCAATTCATCAATTTGAAGTTGCCTGACGAAATGGTTTCATCATGCGTCAGATGATGCAGGTTGTGTCATGCATCAGGTATCATTACCTGGGTGGATAACCCAGATATCTAAGATGAGTGCTTTGGTAGCTAATAGTTGTAAAGAAAGGAAGGTTAGATGCTGTGATGTTATCATGTGGCATTTGTTTACCACTGTGAACTATAGATGCTTGACACAGCTAATGAAAAATGATGAAACCTTGACGCAACCTGACGAAATCATAAGTTGTGTCACTGGCGCATGATGCATAATGCAGCTCAACTATTATGTTTTTAAGATCACGTGAGTAGTTGCGTCAGGTCACGTGAGTTGTGTTAGGCATTATTACTGTGAACTGGGTCCTTGGCAGAGAGTTAATGAGGGATAAGTAGGATTTAGTAGTGATGGATATTATGAGTATATGAAAAGAATTAGAATGAGGTATTGCATGGGGTATTGGTTCAGTTGAGAAAGTATGAGGTATTGGTGATGGGTATAGAGAATGAACTAGGCTAATGCGTAGCATTGTAGAGCCGGAGCCAAAATATTTAAAATTTTAAATACTATATTGTACTGCATATAGTATTTATATAATTTTATTTAAAAAATTTATACCAGGAACGGAGTGATGCATATCACGTAGTATATGGTTGTTATAGCGAGTTAAGAGATGTGCGTCCGCAAAATCTCATAACTAATTGGACAATGCATTAAACGCAGTAAAATCGTGAATTCTGCACTTAAACATCACGCTATGCATCACATAGTACTATATTATCTATTGTATGAGGATTGTTTAACCTTTAACAGGTTTTTGTCTCGATTGAATTGCATGACAATCACTATAAAAATGCTTTATTATTGTTTCGGAATTGCCAAATACAAATGGCGATTGAGGAAAATTCTAATATCTAATAATTTAAATCCTGATTACTTATTCGATATATAATTGATTGATTAATTGATTGATTGGATGCTGCGGCAGTGATATGAATCGCTAGGGGACTTGAATTTAAACTTAGTTAAGACATGTGATATGACCATAGCAAGTGGTGCTTTGTAGATCGCATTTATTTTTAAACAACTCTCTTAAAGTTGTGCTTCTGTTGGTTAATTACATAATATATACTAACTATTTTGAGCGTAAAAAAAGTCAATCAAAAGTTTCACAAATTTGAAGCGTTTTGTATATGGTCTTAGTTACTAATGTAGCAATATTATCAAGTTATTATATTTAATGCTTTTGATTGGTTGTACAACCCGTGATCAAAATGTTAAGACTAAAATATCGATAAGCAAGTTATGATCAAGAATGTCATCATAATACAAACTCATTACCGATTGTTTAGTTTGTATGTACGTACCAAATCAACCTTAACCACATACGGTATTATACCAAAATTTTTCAAAAAAAAAAAAAGGCACAAGTTTTATATTACCGCGTTGTTTTTACAAAATGTAATATCAATAATTTCCAGCTTTTAAGATAAAACAATGCCGCATACAAATCTTTATGATGCATGTTAAAATTTACTATCATTAATACATAAGCATAGAAAAAAATCTTTCGCCAGGTTTTTCTCTTGACTATTTTGACTTAACTAACATGCTTCGTTACTTGGTGCTCAGCACAAATTATCTTATAAAAACACATCCCTAGATTATTTTCAATTGCTTAATTGTTGAATTTTTTTAATTATACTAACTGCTAATATAAATAATTTTAAAATTTTTGATTGTGATTCGCTTGGATTTTTAAGTGCAGTTAAAAATTAACTATATTTATTTTGATCCGTTAAAAAACTTATGAATTAATATAATTAATATGACATAAGTTATATGAAATATAAATAATTCTGAGTTTTAATTTTTTTCAGAATTACACTAACTAAATCGGCATATTTGATTGTCTCCAAATTTCCGGATCGGATGCGTCGGATATAGGTTGGCATTTAGCAGCACGTTCTATAGCAAAATTATCAGCTGAGCATTTTTTACTTGATGAATGGGTATGATTATTAGTAAAATTTTCTATGATCTTGGGACAAATTGATCGATTCCGATCCTGCCGACAATGATTCCGATGTAATACGATGTATCCCAACCCAGAATTTTGGGAACCCCCGTATAGGTAAATTTCGGTAATTACAGAATTATAATAAAACAAGATTGAAAATTAGTGGGACACGTGATGAATGTTGTGATGATCATCCAAATTTCGATAATAAATAACAGTATAATTTTTCGATAATATAATTTTTGGCGATATATTATCGCTGTATGTTTTGTACTGGCCGAAAATTATTATCGAAAACTATACTTTTATTACTGAAAAATAATTACCGAAATTGCTAACGATCATCACAAATCCCACTAATTTCAAATCAGCTGTAAACCGATTTTTACAGGGCTATCTATCTCCAAATTTCCGGGTCATATCTAGGTAAGTGTTTAGCTCTAGTTGTTAGCAAATTCTATAGCAAGATTATCGGCTGGGTATTTTTACTTAATGAATGGATATGATTTATTAATAAAATTTTTATGATCTTAAGGGCAAAATCGATCAATTCCAATCCAACCCACCATGATCCAATGCACTCCGACGTATCCCGACTGGGAATTTTGGGACCTCCTGTAAGTTATAAGTTAGAGTTGCGAGGTAGTAAATCCGCTTTGTATTTCACCCTAATGCTGTAATGTGATTATCATATCATATTTAACATAATTATCGAAATTACAATAAATTTTCGGTAATAAAAATGTAGTTTTTTGATAATATAATTTTTAGCCAGTATATCGTTTCGGTATAATCTTATACTGGCCGAAATTTTTATTATCAAAAACTACCGAAAAATAATTATCAATGATTAGGGCTGTTAATCGGTCCGTCCGGTCAGTCCTGGTTAAAAGACGCCCAGTCTTTTAAAAAACCGGACCGGACTGCGGTCCAGGACCGAATAGGACCGAATAGAGCTAGACCAGACGGACCGATGATCAATATAATACTTTTTTGCTATTAAGCTTGTCAGTATAAAGAATTTCAATACTTTTACAATAAGCTTTTCAAATTTATTATATTTGCTTATATGATATAAGAGAGCAATATTTAATATTAATACGTTTGATAATTTTAGCCATATATAAATTATGGATTAGAAAATAATATAGTATATTAATATAGCAAAATAACATCATTTAATTAACTTCGTAAATATGAATATTATAGTTAAAATCAGTTAAAAAGATATTTTGTCACTTTTAACCACTTAACATTCAATAATTTGGCGAATAACATAATCATAATTGGGCACGCCAAATGTTCAATCTTGTACTGATTCAAGACAAGAATTGTCTTAATATTAAAGTAAATTAACAAAACGATTAGATGTTACTTGCATAGAAAAAAAATTTATTAATATAATATTGTTAGCATTTACATGCCTGTCAAATACTTAAAAATTTATAAACCTATATATTTAATAAACAAAATATAAAAATAAAGTATACTACTAATATCGGATTATTTCCAAGTTAAAATCAAAAAAAGTTTTAATCGGTAAAATATTATAGTATAAAAGTTTTATACGTATTTTATAAGCACAATAAAATTATATACGTATATAAAAAAAAAAACCTGCTATCAGGAAAAAAATTTATAAAATTAAAATTTAGAATGGTAAATCTTCAGTAAACCAAGATTTTAAACACAAAACAGCCCAAACAGTTTCATTATCAAGAGAATTTCGTTATTTAGTAACTGTTAATCCAGCTAAACTAAAAAAATTGTTCACATGGAACACTAGTAGACATAGTAGCTAGATAATCTTGTATTTGCTTATAGGCGTTGTTTGGAACACGAGTTTGAGGCAAGCTAATAGTTATTTAGTCGAATGCAAATTATAATTTTTATCATAAAAAATCCTCGGCTAAATTAATGATTAGCTTGTTTCGAACTCGTATTCCTAAATAATGCCCATAGACGTTATTTCGCATAAATACAGTGCAAATTGTAATAAACTGATCACGCCATTGCTATCATTAATAAATTTCTCTATTTTATTAACGTCAACAACAGCCCATTCTCATATACATTAAAACGTAGTTTAATCTTGTTTAACAAGCTAAAGGGTTTGTAATTGAATTTTAACCAAAAACAACATTTTATAGTTGTATTATCATAATATTTTGATATTTACTTTTAGGACCGACGGTCCTTTCGGTCCGTCCTAAAAAAAGGACTGGACCGGCCCGGTCCCTGGACGGACCGAATGACCGTCGGTGGACCGGACCGATTAACAGCCTATCGATAATCATCACAAAATTCGTAATGTGACCTAAATCAGCCCAGCTGAATTATACAAAATATAACTCTATATCTAAGATAGTGATCCAAAAAAACTTTGCATTTTGTGTAACCCGATCCTGTCCAACGATTCGAATTCAGACCTCGGATTGAACCTGCAAAGCATTAATACTAGCTTTGTACTGCTGAGTATTATTTTAGCAAAATTATAATCAAGCAATTTTTTACTTAGTACATTGGTTAGCACGTTTGTTAGTAAAATTTGTTAAAATTTTATGATGTCATGCAAATTTATTTAGGTCGGAGTGGCTCTAGTTACCTCACGTGCAAAATTTTTTGGACATAATTAACCCGCTACTCTATATCGATTCAATGTTTCAAAAACATGACTGCGACTTTTATAATTGGACCTAATTGATTTCGTAATTATTAATAATTATTATGTATCAACCACGCGACGCAACTATCAAAATGATCACGAATCTAATCAAACTATATAATTATTGTGTAAACTCATCTCCTCACCTTAAACCCGTCACCTATTTTAAAGTTGATCAGTTTATGGTATATATATATTTATTAAAAATTTTAAATAATTAAATAGTTAATCATGGTCAAATCATTAAACTCATTTTAACACATCTGTAAATATATGTCATAATTTTTGGGGTAGTTTAAAAAGTCGCAGTAATATGAGATTTACCGTATAAATGCCCAAAAATGTAACTTCGAATTTTTGATCGAATAAACTTAATACTAGCCATTATTCACGATGTCCCTAGGTGCTATTTTGCATTTACACAGTTCATCATCCGTTCCTGGTTTAGCGTGACTGCGTCGCGCAGCTACTTATTTTTAAAATTAAATAGTATTAAATACTATTTATGAATTTAATAATTGGGAATAGAAATTTGTCGCACCCCCGATTCGGCCAATCAAATCGCACGATTTTGTAGGCAAAAAATTTATTTTTTAAAAATTCAAAATTTTACTAGTAAAATGTAAAAATAAATAAGTGATATCAAAGCATATAGTGTAAAATTTTATTCTGAACAACTTTTTCTAAGTCATAAAGATAGATTATCTTAGTAAAAAAAACGTTTTATAAGAAAAATCAAAAATTTCGAATGTTAGCACATATAAAACTTTTTTTTACTAATATAAATCTATCTTAACATTTAAGAATTATATGTAAAATTTTATGCTAAACAACTTTTTCTAAGTTAAAAAGATAGATTGTTTTAGTTAAAAAAATAGTTTTAGTAAAAAAAAATAGTTTTATATGTGCTAACTTTGGAAATTCTTGATTTTTCTTATAAAACGTTTTTTTTACTAAGACAATCTATCTTTATGACTTAGAAAAAGTTGTTCAGAATAAAATTTTACGTTATATGGCATGCTATTTTATATAAATTTTACACTTTATTATGTAAAATTTTTAATTTTTAAAAAAATTTTTTTGCCTATAAAATCGTGCGATTTGATTGGCCGAACCAGGGGTGCGACATGTCACGGGTGCGACAAATTTATTTTCCCTTAATAATTAATATGATAATTACAATTGTACAGTATTATTATCAGTAGTGTGTGAATAAATATAAATTTATAAATATTTTTTATTTCTTTATCTTCAAATTTAGTAACAACGTGGGATACACGATGCTGCTTCTTTTTAACAATGTGACCACTGGTTCATTACAATCTTTGACTTCACTATCTGACTCATCATCCTCTGTATATTGATCTTTGTAAACACTTTCTATTACAGAACAATCACTATTTTCTTCAAGTGGAATACTATCATATAGACACTACAGTCTTTTCTTACGACGCTCTATTCTCTCTGCCAATTCTTCATTCATCGATGTGATATGAAAGAACAGGTATAAACTTCATGAAAGATTTAAAGTTGAATATTGTTCAATTTCTTGATCCTTATTTGTTAGCTCAGTAAAATGATAATGAATTTCGGAAGAAAGGTTATCGATGTCTGAAATTAATAATCGGGACAACACGTTATCTTGATTATCATCTTGAAAATATTGATTTATTAACGACTCATCAAATTATAGAAACATTTTTGAAATGATGAGAAGATGAATATGATATTAATAGCAATTATTTTATGCCAATAGATTTTGATGCTATTAATAAAGAAACTATTATAAAATGGATACACATAAATGCATGTTCTAAGCATGATATTGAAGCTCTAAAAGTTATTAATCAAAGTGAATTTTTTCTATTATATGAAAATTTTGAATAGTTTATTAGTAAAAAATCAAGTTAATCTTAAAAATAGGGAAACGAAAAACAAATACTTATGATGGAGATTGTACAATACCATCAAAATAATAATATTTTCGCATAAGTTTTTCTGATAAAGTGGATAGAAGCATCAAAGTTTGTAAAGATTACAAGAACTGATAAAACCAAAAATCCATAGTTAATGAAGCTATCATTAAAATGAAGTTTGCAACTAGAATAGGATCTTTAGCAATAATTGAAAATCTTGATAAGCTTAAGTTAAAAAAAAATTGAAATTAGTAGTTTAAAAAAAAATGAGACAAAAGAATTTCTAATTAATATGATGTGTATTTATTTATTGTTACAGTAGATTAGATCTATTTATGTACGTACTTGTCAGCTTTTTTAATGTTTGAGTTAGGATTTAGAGTTCGAGTTATTATTATTAATAAAAGAATATAGGTGAATTTGGTTGGGCTTATATTTTTCAAATTGAGACCCCAACTTTAGATGAGATTTATCTAGAAATTGTGCATTCAATTGAAACCAACAGAAGAAATTAAAAAGTTGTTACTAAAGTATTGAATGATAGTAGTCATATCAAAATTTATTCAGTATGTATAGAAATATTTTACCTTGAAATTTTATTTAACATAAAATTTTCAAAAGACAATTAAGATCCAATCACAATACTTTTGTTCTTATTAATAACTTATTATTGTAAAAAACAGATTATACTTCCTAAGTACTGGATCAAATACTCATTGGCATCTATTGGTTCTATTTTAATAATAAAGAATTGGGATTAGAGTGTAGTATGAGATCCGAGTTGAATCTTTTTAAAGTGGCTTGTTATGAGAGATCATTGCATTACATACTGGGACACAAGCAAAAACTCTGGCTAACTCAATCTTTACCCGGAGATAGTGTTTGAGAGTTTAGAGTGTTACGGGGTTAGATTAAAAAAATGAGCAAAGTACTTGAATAATTATAGTGCACAAATGTAATTAATAATAAAACAGGACAAAGCAGGTTTTATTTTCGGCTTTAACAGGTAACTCTATGATATGATAGGTTTGTTTTTTTTGTCTTTTTTTAGATTTTTAATTATACGACATGCGTGCAGATAGACAAAAAATTGTAAACTTGCACTCTTGATCAAATTTCTATAAGAGCTACAAAGATTCATCAGAAAAGATACCAATTTTGGGCAAAATGCATCAAAAATGTAACTTTTGTATCACTTCGCATAGAAACTTAGGGATCCATCGCTACGCTCCGGTCAATAAGGATAAGAAATTGTGTGAGAGATGTTGGTTCAGTTGGGTCAATATGAGGTTATAAGGAATGGAGAAAGAGATTAGAGAGGTTGTTACCCACCCACTTGCCACTGGGAAGGAGATCTTTGGTAACTAGGTTGATATAAAGGTGTGGTCAATAGCCCAGGTGGACAACCCAGATATTGGAGATGGCTGCTGTGTTAGTCTAATCAAACAGACCAGGTGTTTAGAGCCAAAATGATGATGCATTAGCAGGACACGATTTTAGGAACTGTCTGTGGACCATGTGAGCAGAGAGGTGAGATCCCATATGTGTATTAAAAATGCCTGACGAAATTATTTTTGCGATGACAAAATGGTTTCGTCATGGTTTTGTCATGATGAAACCATGACGATTGACGAAACCCTCGACGATTGACGAAACCTATGACGAATTGACGAAATCTATGAAGAATTGACGAAATATATAACGAATTGACGAAACATATGACGAATTGACGAAACCTATAACGAATTGATGAAATCTATGACGAATTGACAAAATATATGACGAATTGACGAAATATATGATGAATTGACGAAACCTTGACAAACCTTTAACAATTGATAAACCTTGATAAAATGATTCAGAAGTATCATGTTTTGCGAAATAATATACCCCCTTAGCATAATACTTTTACTTCATCTTGATGGAAATCGGGATAACTATAGATATGGTAATAACATAGGGTAAGTGTAGAAAAACAAATTAGGAAAGGGACAAGGATAAAATTAGTAACAAGGTTGGATGATGTAAGGACGATCGGAAGTAAGATCAATTAATTATTATGTAAGGGAAAATGATGATTATAAGGCAGGAGTATTATAAGGAAATGCTGTGATTTTAAGGCGCAGATATGGTAATAATGTAGTAAGTATAGAAAAACAAATTAGGAAAGGGACAAGGATAAAATTAGTAACAAGGTTGGATGTAAGGACGTTCGGAAGTAAGATCGATTAATTATTATGTAAGCGAAATTGATGATTATAAGGCAGGAGTATTATAAGGAAATACTGTGATTTTAAAGCGCAGAAATATTATTATAGTAGCACCTGTTTATTATTTAGCAAATTACAATAATACAGTATAAACAAGATATAATCGATTCACTTCTAAATTTTTCTAAAACTCCATTATTTTTATATAAAACATATATGAAACATAACTGATAATATGTTGTTACTTTGATAAAACTATCGATGAATAATGAAACTATTTGGAACGATTGATACTTGGTAAAATTACGATTAACTATCATAAAACAAAAAAATCACTCTATAAAAAGATAATATATAAATTTAACTATTATCCTTAAAGTTCTTATGACAAGTTTTTCGAAGAGCTATAGGTAAAGATTCTGAATTCTCATTATCATTCTCTACTATAATTGAATTCTCGCCAATATCTTCTTCACCTATAGTATTATCAACCCTTTCATCACTCTATTCTTTTATAAAATCTGCCGCTAAATCTGTAGGATCAAAATCAAATTCGCCTTGCTCTATTTTATTATTAACATCTATATTAAATTCATCAGATCTATCACTTTGTGATTTTTCACTATCAGCATCTGATTCACCATCTTGAAACATTTCGCCTCTTAGGAATACTATATTTTTGATATCAAAATGTTCAATAATCTCTGAATCATATTCAACCATGTCTTCTTCAGGGTCATCAGTAATATCTTCTTCATTTTCAATAATACCTTTATTATCCTTAACCAAGAAAGTTGCCGATTTTACTTGTTCTTGCAAATCATTATAAGATAACTTTTTACCAAAAAAAACCAATTATTTTTCTATATTAGACATATAAAAGGACTGAACCTGTGCCATAGCTTGAATTTGGGATAATGAAAGTTGTTGTCGCCGTTTTCCATACAACCAACCTAATGATGAAAACGTCCTTTCACAAACAGCAGAATGTGGTGTAATTGAGAAGAGCTTAATTGCAAGTTTTTCAACAGATTTAGCACCAGTATAATTAGTTGACCACCACAACAAAGGCGTATCAGTTTCAAAACAATAGGGCAAGTGGAATCCTTTTTTTTCATAAAATAATCGCATATGAGCAGCAAGATTTGCACATTCATATTTGTCATGTCCTTCTTGTTGCCATATTTTAATTGCATTTGTTACAATTGATTCAAATTGTTGTTCACGTAATCCTGCGCCTAGTAAAAAAATTAAATTAATTTTTACTAATATATATTTAATTATTAAAAATCTGAAATACATACCACGATAATCTGGGTGAAGAAAATATGCTAGCAAGTAATTATCAGCATTAAAATCTCTCCATCTTTTGTTAAAAATTTTTACACAATAGCTTTTAAACCCTTTAGCTCGTATATTTGAAACTTTTTTAATTGCTGCTGCTAGTTGAACAAATTGTAAAAAGCAGTCTGCCAGATTTGTTGTTTGTGCTTCTAAATTTATTATTGCCATTCGAATAGGATATAAGATCTTAACCAAAATTTTAAGATCTGAAAAAAATTTGGTCGCCTAAAATTTGTCTTATAGCTCAATTTGAAATTATATCCGGATTATTATTTATAATCTATATATTATAATATTTAATTATTATGTATTTATATTTAATTAAACTATTAATAAAAATATTTATCTTGATAAATGCACATTCAAGTCTACAAACAGATGATGTACACTCATACGCGGAAGTCGATCTTGTGTCTATAAATTTCCTTAGTCCGCCACTAGAAATTTTTAATTCAGATATTGCATATGTGATTTTTTAAAAAACTTTATGACTTCATTGCATTCTTTTATAAGTCGTGAGGAAAATGTATGCTCTAAAAAAAACTTTATATTAATAAATATATCTAATTAAATATATAAATTGTTATAATAATACTTACTAAGAATATCCTTTGATACTAGGTTAATACAATATGCGATACAATTCAAACTTAAATATTTGGATGCTTATTGTGAATAATTTGCTGTGCAAGCTTTACATTGCTAGCATTGTCTGTCACGATTGCCACGAACTTATCACATCCAATTTCATTTAAAATTCTATCGATTTTTCTGCAAGAAATTCAGCAGTATGTGAATGCGCAGAAAAATCATTTAGCGTATATAAGAACCTATTATGCATGGGTGTTAAAATCATAAAACTGTATATCGAATTTCCATTAGGTGACATCCACCCGTCGAATGCTATGTTTAAAGAAAATAAATTTAATAAATTATAAATATAAATTAGAATCAATAAATATGTAAAATATGTATAATACATACCAAGCGTTAGATTCTCAGAATCATCAATAATAGTTTCACGTTTAATCATAACTTTAGAATACTCTTGATCTAATAAACGGCCTGATAATACTTCTCTTGATGGTGGTTGATAACTTGGGCACAAATTTTGAAGAAGGTCGATAATAAATGGGTTTTCAATTATAGAAAACGAGATACCACAGACTACAAATGCCTTAAGTAATGAACTATTTATAGAGTTTATTCGCTCTTAAGATAAGTCATCCATTTTTTGTGGAAAATATTTTGCAAGATTATTGTTTAACTTTGTTTTTTTCGAACTGGCTAGGTTTTCCGATTGTTCTTCAAAATTATCACGACAAGCTACGCGAAGTAAATAAATTTGCCGAATCTCACTATCCACATTAGGACAATCTAATGCAAGATGAGCCTCAAGTTTTTGTGGTTAGCCTCTTGACCATTTAGCAGTACAATAAGAGCATTTTGCTGAAAAATGTCCAGACGATGAGGTTTTTTCACGTTGAAAAAATACCCAAACAGGTGATAAATTCCGTCCACTATTTGTTTCATTTGGTGTGTTTGTATCAGAAATAAATTCTGAAGACGTTAAAGAACTTGATGAATCCTCTCTTTCAGTTTCGGGTGCTTTAAATTTTCGTTTATTTTTTTTTGACATACTGTTTGCTTCTTTTTTTTTGATGTAAGATAAAAAAAACAAGAACACGTATAAAAGATATATATTTTGATTTGTTGATTTGGATCGAGAACTATCAGGGAATTATATGATTGTGTAATGGTACGACATGAAGATATCTTCTGGAAAATATCTAACGATTTTCTTTTAATATTATGAATGGAAAAACTGTAAAGTAAATAAATTGGTGTAAACCAAATCCTCAATAGCTGAAATACTAGGATGAATGGCATTTCCTTTGTTAACACAAGTATTGCTTACGGGTAATGATTTATTTTTAAAAAAAAAACTCAGTTTTTTATATTTGCATGTTAAGGGTATGTTAAGGTTTGACGAAAGAAATGACTAGCGCATGTTAGGCATCATCTTTTATACTCAAAAAAACCCTGATTTTACTCAATAAGAGTCTATTTAAACTTTTAAATTTATTACGCCACACTACATATTTATTTGTATGATGTTTGGTATCAATATCTTATTTAGTATATCGCTATTACTAATTCCGTAATTGTTATCGCCATTTTGTAGAGTTTGTTCAGTTTTTTCTTTATTTTTTTTATTTGCAGTATACAGGTATAAACCCAAACCGATCCTGTCAGAATTGATAACCTGGAATGTTCCATAATCAAACCTGATAATAAATTATATCTTTCAAAATAAGTTAGTACAAAGTAATTGAAAATCGATGATGATTTTTTTTTTTTTTTTTCATAGGTTTGTCATTTCGTCATAGGTTTCGTCATTTCGTCATATATTTCGTCATTTCGTCATAGGTTTCGTCATTTCGTCATAGGTTTCGTCAATCGTCATGGGTTTCGTCAATCGTCAATTGTCAATTGAAAGTCACCTGACGAAATGGTTTCGTCATTCGTCAATGACGAATGATTCGTCATTCGTCAGGCATCTTTAATGTGTATTATATCGTCATGTAGTTGAAGTGGGTCGAGTGACAAAAGACAATACCTACAATTTCTAAATACCCAAACAACCAACAAAGCTAGATTTGTGTCGAGCTAGCAGCAAAGACAACAAATACTTCAACGATTTCAATCAATAAGAGTTATAGGTATCGGTATTCTTCGGCACAAACACTACACTTTCTTCTCTTAAATAACGTCTCCTATGACCTTATAATTTCGTCACTAAGCGATACCCATCGCACAATTCATCATACTTACAAAAACTACTCATTGACATCATTCAATCGACTTCCAAAAACTTACCAAAATATACGTCATACATACCAATCTCCACTAACCTATCCAAGTTGATACTCATCAAATACTCACGAAACGCTCATTGGTGTGGATTGACAAATGGATGCCTTGTGACTTCGTTCATTAACACATATTATCACGTGTCCACTAAAATTTATACAGTTATGTACATTTTTTGTCTGCCATTTATGAGTATATTATCATGAAGAACATAAAGCCCTATAAGAAATGGACCGTAAAGGTACGGGTTGGCGGCGTAAAGGCAGGATTTGGTGGCATGGATTAAACCCGTATTTGGTACGTAGGAGGCTTGGATTGGCACGGATTTTTGGCCGGGTATTAGCGTGAATTAACGTGTGATAAAAAAAAAAATACATACAAGTGATTACATAAATTTATATCAACAAATTGAACAAACTAGCTGCACTTGTATCAAAATGTTGTAAGGAATTTTTTTGTTAAGACACAAGAACAGTTTCATTAGTGAAATTATGAGATATCGCAATTTTTTTTAAAAAAATCGTATATTGATCTTTCGCTCTTCGTGAAACGAGCCAACACGTACCACCCTCGACACGTATCATTCCGTGAAATGAAGGTGCCATTACGTATGACGTGACATAACGTGCCACCTCCCCCGTACCATTTTTACCGTGATATTCCGTCAACACCTCTATACGTACCACTCCGACTGTGCCATTCCGTGGATTCCAGACACCAACCTGTACCATACCCCGGACCACTTTTTTTATAGGGATTAGTTCATATAAAGTGAGTATAAAAATTTTTAAGAAAAATGGTAATTTTTATAATGAATTTTTTTTACGACCAAAACCATCAGCTTATAGATGTACATATATAATTCATGACAAATCAAATGTTAATAAGGGATAAACTAGAGTTACGTTTTTAGAATATTTGGAATTTAAGTTTATTGTATTAGTTGTATACGTATTGTAAATTTAAATATTGATTTATATTATAGTTATTTAATCAAAAAACGATGTCGCTATTAGCAAAAAATAAAAAAATAAACATAATCCAAAAAGATTTGAAGACATTTTTTCCGGTCCATATCAGAACTATCATCCGATCCCTACCTGGTACACATTTTCCGGGTGTTTAAATTTTTAGATCTTAAATTTTCTCTTAAGTCATAAATAACAACAGCAAAATAATGAACATTTTAGTGAATTGATTGTCCATAATATAAACTTATTCGTAAATTTGTCTATGATAAGATGATTGTATGTGAAGCGAGTAGAACTAATCGTTATTTTGTATATTTTACTATAAAGTTTCGTATGGGTGGCAATCATTTCACCGGCAACAATTGTTTAATCTAAATACTAATAAAGTAAATATTGCTTAACTATAAGTTTAATATAATACTTGTATCAGTAACTTCATTAATTGGGAAGTTCAATGGATTCAATAGGTCTGCTTGCTAAAAATAAAATTTAAAATTATTTAAGCAAAACCATATTTGATATATAGAAAATTTTTTCAAATAGATACCTTTAATTGTATTTAATATTTTTTGTGTATTAATCATTTTACTAATGTACATAAAATCTGGATGATTTGGTAAATTATTTGGAAAATTTTCAGCTATTTTATCAGCATTTAAGAATTGCTTTTTAATTTCATTATTATCCGAAACTTCCATGCTTTTAATCCATTTTTTAAGTTCATCAACAACTCTCCAAGCAGATGGTCGTTCATTAGGATCAGAATCCATGCATTGCTCAGCAGGGTTGGTAAATGACCAGGTCATTTGACTATTTTTTAAATGACCTCAAATGACATTGAAATGACCGGGTCATTACGAGTCATTAAGCATCATACAAATGATAATAGATAGTGTAACGTAATGATAAGCATGCAAAGTTTGTTTTATGTGCGCCCAGGAAGTTGAAGTATAGATTATGGCTGACACTCATTACTATTTTGATTTAGTATTTGTATTCATTATGCATATAATATGTATAGCGATAAGATAAAAATGAAAGAATTGTTATTAGTAGAAGATCGGGCTCTTTTCCCCAATTCAAATCAGAATAAATACATACATATCATACTATTATTATTGTAAGAGTCGAAAAATGAGGTGGCCATAAATAATATAATAATGAAAATGAAAGAACGAATTTTGAAAGGCAAGGATTGATAACATTAATGCAATAAATAATAATATCTATGAATGTGCAATAAATAATAATATCTATGAACATGCTATTTAAAGCATGAAGAAGTATAACGAATATGACGAAGTAAGGCGAAGTTGTCGAAGTATGTCGAAGCATGACGAACATGAAAAAGTAATGCAATTATTTTATCAATGCATTTTCGGGACAGAAGAATCAGGGCTTTTTTCTATGAAGTATCGTAAAGAACTTTCACCATAAAACAATACAATTTGTGTCTTTAAGATAGATGTGAGCATAAGCTCATAAAAATTATATAGTATAGCATAAGTCGAAATATTAAAGAATAACATGAAAAAAATATATATAAAAGGAGACGTTACCTAATAGTTTAAATGAAGCCTTACAAGTGAAAATGAAAATGTGAGTATTAAAGAATTGTTATTATTATTATACATTTGGTACAAAATTTAACCGGAAATTTTCCGTCTCTAATTTTAGCATATATGGAAATGGGCATCGTGCTATTTTACGATAAAACTTACTAATAAATATCTCGGACGTTTTTTTTTCACACCAAGCTTTACGATGGCTAAAAAAAAACATAATTTTAGAGAGTTTTTTCATCTGGTTGCACCCGAGAACCCAAAAGCCAACAAAAAGGCAGTTTGCCTTTCGTGTGTACGGAAATACACCTTACAAGTTGCTATTACGAAACCTGAGTGCTTCGTTCCCAACAAGGCAAAGTTATGCCGGAACCATCTTCGAAACTGTATAAACTTTAATACTGAATATAATGAGGATGAAGTCTTAGAAATTCTTTCACGATCAGTTCCTGAAGACTATAAAAAAAAAAAGAGTGGCAAAAGTAATTATAATTATTTAGTTATATATTTGAGCAATTTTTGCCAGTGTAATAATTACTTTCTAATAAACTATAGAAGCTAAAGTTAATTCTGAGTCTGAAGACGAAGCTTCTGATACATCAATTACCAATGTATCTACATCAACATCCACTAACCAGTCTACTTCAAACGTTAAAAGGCAAACATTACTTCCCTGTATTTCACGTCCACTATCTGATAAGGATATGTTGCATTTTGAGAACTTGGTGTTACGCATGATCGTATCAAACGGTCTTCCTTTTTCCTTTACGGAGAACCAAGAAACACAGGATGTTTTTAATTTTATCATGCCAGCTTTGAAGCTGCCGAATCGAAGAGCAATAAGTAATAGAGTTCTTCCAAATATTTCAATGAATGTAACTAAAGAGATTTTGCAACAAGCACGCGCAGATAAAATTGGTGTAACTGCAGCCTTCGATGGCTGGACAAATATTAAGCGAGAACATCTTTTTGGTGTTGTGTTAATAACCTCTCAAGGTAGACCATTGATTTGGAATGCATGTGATATCAGCGATCAACGCTCACAAACTGAAGATGCTAAACTGCTTATTAAAAGTATAATGGACAATGCAGAGGAAGAGGGTATAAAAATCAACTGTTATGTATCAGATTCCGCAGGCGAGTACGCAGCTGCAAGGTAAATTTTAAATGTTTGTAAATATATATATTTTAAATATTATAAATAATTTAATTTGGTTTTTAAAGGCGACAACTGAGAGTTAAACATCCTGATAAAGTTTTTTTGCCTTGTATGGCACATCAAGTCAATTTGGTCATCGGTGACATCTTTAAAGAATCAGACGCTTACAAAAAAGCATCAAAAAATGCAATACGAATTATAAGCTTTTTTCATTCGTCTTCATATTTTACTGGCTTATTACGAAATGAACAAATGTCTTATTATGGGCAACCTATATCTCTTATTACCCCAGCTGAAACACGATGGAACAGCTTCTATTTTTGTTTTTATTCTGTTTTGAAAAATGAAGCTGCACTTAAAGTAAGTAATTAATGTAACGGATTAACGTGAAATCAGATTAAAATGAAATATAGCTGAAAATTAAATTTTCGAAGGTGCATTTTTTAATATTAGGGATTAAGGTTTGAAGTTAGTTTTAAAGTAGAGTTTATATTAAGCAAGTAGAAGTGGAGTTTAAAGTGTTAAATAGAAATATATTTTATTTTAAACTAATTTCATTATAATCCGTGACAATTAATACTTAAAATGTTAGTAAAAGCAAAATTATTTTTAGTTAAAATTAGATCTTTAAACTAATTATATTCGTAATTAGACATTGGCTACAAAACTTTCACCTGCAAGAATTGGAACTAGTATCTCTAGAAGTGGACTTTCACGACAACGATTTATGTCTAAAGATACCAATGCAGACAAAATGCTTCCACATGATATTATATTGATTCTACAAGATCCTAATTTTTGGAATCAACTTTACGAACTTCAAGATCTGTTATTTCCATTGTGAGGTGTGTTGAACAAACTCCAAAAAGATGTTGCATGATTACACGAAATTGTACACTGTTTTGGTTGGCTTATTAATGTTTTTGCAAACCATAAAGATGACTATTTTTCTGATCATATGGTAGCACGTTTAGAAAATCGATGGGCTCAATGGGAACAACCTTTACTTTTACTATCATTTATTCTACACCCAAAATATCAACTTTCAAAGTTTTCTTTAAATACTTCGGGTCTTACCTACACACATTTTGCTCAATGGCTAAATTACTATTACTTTGTGTGGTTTGAAAAAACACCAACACGCATATTACGTGAATTTTTATCATATCAAAGAGAGGAATTTCCTTTTAATAAGGATACATACGATCAATTAGATGAAAATATTGTTGATTTTTGGGACATGGCTAAAGGGTCAGCACCAGAATTATCTCAATTAGCATTACAACTATTTGGTATATGTGTTAATTCGGCTTCAGTTGAACGATTATGGTCAACTATGGGCTTTTTTCACACTAAGTGACGAAACCATTTACCAGTACATATATTATTTTTATTTTTAATTTAATTTTATCTTGCTAATTTAATTTTATCTTACTAATTTAATTTTATCTTATAATTTAATTTTATCTTACTAATTTAAATTTAAGTTTAAAAAAGTGTTAGCGATGAGTCAGTTACGTAGTGATATAATAAGCAAGAGAAAACGTGTAGAAATTGAAAATGCTGAACGACAATACAAACGAATTCATGTTGCAGCCCCAATTCAACCTTATGATGAAGAAGATAGAATGCAAGAATCGCAAGAATCTTTATCTTTTGAAAGAAATAGTGAAACTCAGCCATCAACTTCTAAAAATCTGTTGGCTGAAGTTGAATCAAGTAACGCCCTCGAAACAATTGATGAAACAACTGAAGAAAATATGGTTGATAATTCTGATAATGACATAGCTGATGATGCTGAAGATGATTGGTCATATATGATTGAGAATTGGATTAGCATGGTGGATACTGAAATTCAGTTAGATGTTGGAGAAACTATAAGTGATGAAGAATTTGAATTCAAACTTGGAGGGCGAACTACTCATCCAGCTGAGGATCTTTCAGCAAAATGGAAATTATCTCGATTATTTGATGATGCATTGGGAGCTCCTATTTCTTTTGCCTTTCAGTAACTATTACACGAGGTAAAATAATATTAGTCAATTTGGGGTTATTGTTTTTTAATTGAAAGATTTTTTTCGAAAATTTGTTGATAAACCAAGATTTACAAATGGAGGATATTAAGATTTAAAATTGCATTATCATCCAATCCTAAAAACTTGTCTAATAAAAAAGCATTTTGCACTGAAAACTTGTCAACTTTTATAAATTTTCGAAGATAACATCTACGAACATACTTAGCTATAAACATATTTTGAGATATAAAATTTTCGGATTTAAAAACTTTATTTAGATATTTTAAGATACTTACAAAATCGTAGCTATCTATGTAACTTTAAAATTGTTATTTCGAAAATTTTCATGATAAATGTAAGCAAAACATTTGAAATTTCTAGTTAGCTAGTATTTCAAAAATAAGTTCATATTAACTCAAAAATAAATAATGCTTCAAGATTTTCCAATAAAGCTATTCTACTATAAAATTCTTCGTTTAAGCATAATAAAATAATACAATTAACACATGTACTGTATTTGCATGTTATTTCCGGACATGCATGCACGATATTTCGAATTATTTTGACATGCTTTTGCGCATTGTTTTGGAACGCGCATAAGAGTTAAAAAAACAATTTTCAAAAAATGTGAATTTTGAAATAACGTGCATGCGCGTCATTACATGCAAATACGGTATATCGATCTATTGATTCACATATTTCTTTACTGGTATATTGGTTCCATTACAACAATTTCATATATTTGAATCCACCAATCAAATTACATTAATTTTTAAATGACCTCATAGGTCATTTAGCCTTTCGAAATGACACGTGACTGGTCACTAGTCATTTGAGTCATTTGGGTCATTTCAGGTCATTTACCAACCCTGTTGCTCAGCCAATTTAATATAGCATTCTGGAGTTCCTTGTGCAAATTCTGGTCGTAATCCAATGCAAATTTTTACAGCAAGCTCTTCATTAAATTGATAACCATCAAAAGGTCTTTGGCCAGTTGACATCTCTGACATGATGACTCCAAAGCCATAAATATCAGCGGCAACTGTAAACCCCTGACCTAATAAAACCTCTGGAGCGACGTAAGGCATGACACCATAAACACAACCCTCTGAATCATCTACATAAGAATTTTTTGATAGTCCCATATCAGAGATGTAAGATTTCATATTTTCGCTAATTCCTTTATGTTGCAAAATATTACCACTATGAAAATCTGCATGAATTATGCCTGCATAATGAATTTGATATAAATCCTCTGACATATCTAATAGTAGTTTTAATTTGGCTTGCCAGTTAAGGTCACGAAAATTTGTTCTTAAAAACTTATAAAGATTTCCACTGTTAGCATATTGAAATACCATTATATATTCATTCGTTTCTATATTTTGAGTTAGGCCATATATTTTGAGCTTGCTACCAATTAATATACATTTCATGTGATTTTTGAACTTAACGAATTTATAAAAATGAATTTATAAAAATGAATTAATACAACTATATTTTTAATAACAATAACAAATTTAACTTACTTCATTCAAAGAAGAATCTGATAGGGTTTTGATAGCAACGGCGCTGAATGGTTCACGAGATCTTATATAGTAATGGTCTTTTGTTTTCTCAATTTTTCGTATACCATCTGACCAAGTTGCAGAGTATACGCAGCCAAATCCACCTTCACCAACTTTATCAGTGATGCTTAATTTATCAAATGGAATCCATTCAATAGCATTTTCGTATCTAGAAGATCTAAGTTGAAACTCTTTTATACAACAGTCAACATCTTTATTTCTACATGTCCACATTCGAATCATTATTTCAGGATCACACGTAGTGCACCAAGATTCATGCGTGTTATATTTATTACAGTGCTTGCATATTCCATATTTAGAATCCCTTTTTTGTTATATAATAATATATTATTTATTTTACTTGTTTAGATGATCTTTAATTTTAATACAAATAATTTTATACTTACCGACTAGTGTTCTTATTCAATAAATAATTTACGATGAATTACTAATTTTAAATTAGATCAGATCAAATATGTATATTTTTATACTCACCTAAATTAATGTGAATAAAAAAAAAATTAAATAGTAAAAAAATATGAACCTGAATAGGTTATTTTAATAAAACATAGTTTATTAGGGTTTCATAAATAATGATTTTGCATCCGATTTCAGACAAAATAATTGATTATTTACTTCAAAATGTATGATACATAATTCCTATTTTTTTCACGTATAGATATATTTACATAACCATTTACCAGTAAATATATATCAAAAAAAAGTTAATTTATTGACGTGTGTTTTTATTTAATTCATTTTGCCGGATTTTGAAATAGATGTAGGATCTTTTAAACTTCCACTATTCTCAAAATATATTAATTATGAAACCCCCTAATATATAAATGATTTTTATACTCACTCACTAAATAAATAGGGATAAAAAGAAATTAAATAATAAATTCACATGAACTTGAATTTAATTAATTAGTTTATTACGTAAATGATCTTTAGACTCACAAACTAGATTAATGCGAATAAAAAGAAATTAAATAGTAAATAAACATGAACTTGAATAACTTATTTTAATAAGTAAATGATTTTATACTTACGTACTAAATTAATGCGAATAAAAAGAAATTAAATAGTAAATAAACATGAGCTTGAATAGCTTATTTTAATTACTTAGTTTAATATGTAAATGATCTTTATACTCACTTTCTAAATTAATGCGAATAAAAAAATTATAAACATGAACCTGAATAGCGTATTTTAATTGTTTAGTTTGATACGTAAATGATCCTTATACTCACAAACTAAATTAAATTATATAGTAAACATGAACTTGAATAGCTTATTTTAATTACTTAGTTTAATTCGTAAATGATCTTTATACTCACTCCCTAAATTAATGCGAATAAAAAGAAATTGAATAATTAAATAGTAAATAAGCACGAACTTGAATAGCTTATTTTAATTAATTAATTTAATACGTAAATGATCTTTATACTCACGCCCTAAATAATGCGAATAAAAAGAAATTAATAGTAAATAAATATGAACTTGAATAGCTTATTTTAATTAATTAGTTTAATACGTATATGATCTTTATACTTACAAACTAAATTAATGCGAAAAAAAGAAATTAAATAGCAAATAAACATAGCTTGTTTTAATTATTTATTTTAATGATCTTTATACTCACATTCTAAATTAATGGCGAATAAAAAGAAATTAAATAATTAAATAGTAAATAAACATGAACTTAGAATAGCTAATCTTAATTACGCAGTTTAACACGTAAATGATCTTTATACTCACCCACTAATTAATGAGAACAAAAAGAAATTAAATAGTAAATAAACATGAACCTGAATAGCTTATTTTAATTACTTAGTTTAATACATAAATGATCTTTATACTCACAACCTAAATTAATGTGAATAAAAAGAAATTAAATAGTAAATAAGCATGAACTTGAATTTTAATTACTTATTTAATATATAAATGATCTTTATGCTCACTCCCTAAATTAATGCAAATAAAAAGAAATTAAATAGTAAATAAACATGAACTTGAATTTTAATTACTTAATTAATACGTTAATGATCTTTATACTCACAGACTAAATTAATGAGAATAAAAAGCAATTAAATAGTAAATAAACGTGAACTTGATTTTTAATTACTTAATTTACTACGTAAATGATCTTAATACTCACCAACTAAATTAATGCGAATAAAAAGAAATTAAATAGTAAATAAACATGAACTTGAATTTTAATTACTTAATTTAATACGTAAATGATCTTTATACTCACCCACTAAATTAATGTGAATAAAAAGAAATTAAATAAACTTGAACTAGAATTTTAATTACTTAATTTAATACGTAAATAATCTTAATACTGTACTCACAGACTAAATTAATGCGAATAAAAAGATATTAAATTGTATATAAGCATGAACGTGAATAGCTTATTTTATTTAATACGTAAATGATCTTTATACTCACTAACTAAATTAATGTGAATAAAAAGAAATTAAGTGGAAGATCGCAGATAAAGGGTATAAAATGATCGACATTTTATAATAAATCACGGCGGAATTTAATAGTAAATTTTTATAGTGTGCGAATGGGGCTTGCTTACATATAAAAGTATTTTTTTTATTAAGTAACACTTTCTTGTTGCTTAATTAAAAGTCGTAGAGCTAATTCTTGTGATTCTAATGGTAGTAAAATCATCAAAATCGGTTTGATAAATCATAAGATACGAGTATTTTTCAATTGTTTACTATAGAGTTTTTTCTTATGAATTGAAGCACATGGCGTTCCACTTACTATATAAGGTAATAGTCACATAGGACCCCGGATAATACTAACAGAGGTACAATTACTTAAACCGGACATGTTTTTATTAAATTTGACTATTTTTTTGGCCCAAACCTTTCTAAATTCTGGTCAAATTAAAATTTAATTTTATTTTGGCCAGAATTGAAAAAAAGTTTGGGCCAAAAAAGTGGACAAAATGTCTGAAAATTTACTATTAACTCACCTCGTACCTCTGTTAGTATTATCCGGGGTCCTAGTCACATGCCCGCCGATTTTTACTATGAAATTTGTTCCCTTTAACTGCGGACTACTAATTAAATATTAAATAAACATGAACTTGAATAGCGTATTTTAATTACTTAGTTAATAAGAGTTTTTTGTACTCACATTCTAAAATTATTTGTAAAAATGTTGATTGAATCAATAGTCAACCACAAATTTGATATTTATCTAACACATTTAACTAGTAATAAATATTTTATACTTACTCACTATGCAAGTAATTTAAAACTATTACTTAATAAAAATTGTTAAATTTTAAATCAAAATAATTATTCTTATTCTTACTCCCTATGATTACAGTAAATAGATGAGATTTTCTATTTTAAAATAAAAATTAAAAAATAAATAAATAACCAACTTTTCAATCCAATCGCAAAATTTGCCTTCATTTTTTTCTACACCAATTCCGTATCTATAACAAACGGCTGTTTTAAAAATTCCCATATAATTACCAGACTCAGCCGATTTTAAATAATATTCAAATGCTTTTTCCTTATCGATTTCAACCCCAATGCCTAAATAATAGCAATGGCCCACATAATACATTCCATCAGAATTATTCATATTTGCTGAATTTTGATAGTAAGTAAATGCCTTTTTTTCATTCTTCTCAATTTCGATCCCATATTCATGACAATATCCATGCCAGAAAGCTCCTTCTGGATTATTCTTATTCGCAAATTCTTGACAATCATCAAAATTCAGTTACTAAAAGCATTATATGTGTAATTTGAACAATTTTACTTAAACCAATAACTTTTGACATTTTAGATACAAAACGAATTATGTAACAAAAAAATTTAGTAGTTATACTTATGTAGCTTATATAATACTAAATTAAGGTTTATGCAAACTGTAACCTTCTACATAAATGATGTTTTTTCTCAGCTTTTAGTAAAATGTATTACATTTCTCAATGAACTATATGATGATTTCAAACAAAATTAGCAAAATGTATCACGTTTGCTAGTAAACAATATAGCGAATTCTTGTATTCGAAAATTCTATTGTAACAGTCTGTTTTAAATAATTAACTAAAACTGATTAAATTAGCATATACATTTAAGATTGATCATAAACTATATAAGAGGACGAACTGCTTAGCAAACTGCTCATACTGCTAAAAAAGGTCAGAAAGTTTGAAATATACAATAACGTACGCACCTAAATTTAAACATGGATTGATGCCTAATACTTATCTATTTATGAACTCATGTATGTATATCTGATTAAAATAATAATTCTAAATTCATTGCTAAGACATACACTGCACATGCACAAATAAAACTATCAATAGCTTAAATATTTTTATTGCTATCAATCTTCCAAAATAAATATACTAATAATCTCAATTTATGTGCAAATTTAAAAATTTTTGCAAAAATATAGTTATATTTAACTTGTTGATTTTTTTTTATTTTCAACTTATTTTTTGATTACTGTAATTGATTTATCACTTTTGTAAAACTCAAAAGTACATATTCCCGTAAATTTACAACAATAATATCGTTGATAACGCTAAAAGATGTTTATTTATTACAATAAAAAAAAAAAAAATTAACTTCGTAATTTCATCATTTTTCACCGTACTTATTTTAGAATTCATATAGAGACCTGTTATTGCCACCCCCCCACTTTTGTTAATGCCACCCTCATCCGACCCAAATCGGCATCCGACATACATCCGACCCCACAGATGACCCCCGACATAACTTCGATCTACTGTATAGTTTTGCCTACAGTACCTCGGTCTTATTTAAAAAAGCCTGAAGTACTGTGTAAGGAGAGGGGTATTATGCAAGGAGAAAAAGCATATATCGCAATATATATTTAATAATAAAATTTACGGGTACTACGTATTCAAAGATTTTGGTGATAGTACTGTACTGTACGTACGTACGTACGTACGTACATGGGGATAAGTTATCAAGGGGGTATCGTTATACGGTACATTACTCATGTCACACAATTCCAATTTGTTAACTAAATTTGTTCGTGCAACCTCTAAAATGCCCGGCATGCATATAAATTTATATGTACGTACGTACAGTAGCCAACAAAAGTAAAGCCCGATCTGCAGATCATCTCACGTGAGTAAATAAAGGGGCTGTGTATACCCCATAATTATGCATTTTGGGGCAAATTTTTGTTCATATTCTGCTTCTTTATACGTCAAAGAAATAAGCCCAAAAAACAATTTTTTTTTTTATGAAAATGCCGCACAAACAAATGGATGATAAAGAGAAAGGAATGGTCCTTGCTTATATCAGTACTATGAGTGCTAAGCAGGTTGCCCATAATTTTGGACGTGCCCCAACAACAATTCGAAGGTTCTTAGCGAAGTACAAAAGGACCAAAAAAATTGTAAATTTACCTTAGTCCGGACATTTCCCGTCCTCAAGAAGCAAGAAAAAATGGCCGTAGTAAAAAAAGTATTAAAAGAAAGGAGGGTGCCTTTCTCCAAATTGTGAAGGATCTAAAACTTAATTGCAGTGTTCAAACTGTAGCTATGACCTTACACGTCGCTGGGCTTGTTCTTGCGTGGCTGCCTTGAAGCCTTTTTTGTCACCAGCCAATATAGAAGGGCGTAAAAAATGGTGTGATCAATACAAAGACAAGGATGTTTACTTTTGGAGGCGTACCATTTTTTCTGATAAAATGAGTGTAGAAGTAGGTAAACAATCCCGCCAAGTTCGAGTATGGCGTTTTGCAGATGAAAGATACAAACATGAGTGTTTGCAACCGAATTTTAAGAGTGGCAAAGTCTCAGTAATGGTTTGGTCATGTAATGTTAACACCATTAAAGGTCCATTGTTTTTTTTTGATAATTACAAAGGTTCCAAACAAAAAATTAATAAAGAAATTTATACCAAGGTTCTAAACGACCACCTTATACCATTTGTATCTGCTGCTTGTGTGTTACTCGACTCCCATCCAATTTTTTAGCATGATAATGCCCCTGTTCATAAGGTATCAGATTGGCTTAATTCAAAAAATATAAATTATATGGATTGGCCTTCACAATCCCCTAACCTTAACCCCATAGAAAACATTTGGAAGATCATGAAGGACAATATTCAGAACCATGATTACTTTCCAAGAGATAAACCTGCAAATCAGCCCTAACAGACGCATAGTCGAATTTGGAAACGTCATTTCTTCGTGTAGTTTCAGACTCAATGACACAAAGAACTGAGGTTATCGCAGGTGCAAAGGTTCACTCATCAATGTATTAAATTCATAATAAAAAAAAATTTGATGTATATTCAGCCAAAATTTTATTGATAAAAAATTTCTTTTTTGGGCAAAAATTACGAATGTTGAATATAACACAACGAATCTCTTAAGAGAACAACTGTTAAATTTGAATTTATTTGATTTCTGGATTATCAATTTACATAATTCAAACTAATAATGCCTGATGCATGACGCAACCTGTGTCATTGATGCATGACGGAACCATTTTGTCAGACAACTTCAAATTGACAACTTGACGATTGACGGTACCCATAATGCATAATGAAACCCATAACGCATGATGAAACCTAGGATGCATGATGAAACACATGACACATGAACCTATAACACATGATGAGACCAATAATAAATAACAAAATCATGATGATTTTGATGAAGCATAAGACTATTATTCATTTCTTTCATAACAGAAATAAATTAGTCTATATAAAGTTAATTTTTTGTTCATTATTATATCTTCAAAGTTTCTATCTTTTTGTCATCGATCCGACATTGCCTGATGATTTGCAACAATTACCCAGATATATCTGATAGGTGTTCTATGAATTGGCAAGATTTTATGATTATGTATTATTTTATGTATTTCTTATTTTTGCATAGTTTGTGGCATAGTTGGATGATTTTAACCCTCAACAAGGGTACCCTGCTGGTACTCTCAACGAGGGTTATAAACTCTTGGCGAGTATATGAACCTCTCAGCAAGTGAATTAAACACCTAGTGAGTGATTAAAACCTTAGTACAAATTAAAGATATTTGAGGATATGGTTTTAGTCTGCAAAAGAAATATCAGATGTTCATAGCATTAGTGTTATTATTGATAGTTCAAAAAATCATGTGTTCGGACAATTGATTCTACACGAATTATACAGGAAGGTCATCAAAATTACGGATCGTATGCATCAGATCTAGGACAGTGTTTAGCTTTAGCTGTTAGCAGGTTCTACAGCAAATTACTTAATGAGTGGATATGATTTCATTAGTAAAATTTTTTATGATTGGGGCAAAATCGATTAATTCCGATCTAGCTGACCATGAATCTGATGTACTCCGGCGTATCCCAACCCAGAATTTGGCCCCCTGTATGAGTTTATTCTATGCTCTGCTATTTCTAGTGAAATGCTAGCAATAAAAAATAATCTGTTTAGATTCAATGTAAAAGCTTCAAAGGTTTTATCAAAAGCTTCATTATCTTAGGTAGTGCTCACCACAAAAAATTGATTACTCTGTAATTCTGTAATTTTGATCAATCAAAATTTAGGATCAAGTGTAAGTGATAATCAAAACAAATGTGTTTTGTTTTCTAAGTAAAAATCAATGTAAAATTAAGGCTAAGAAAACCACATTATAATTAGAGTTAGTGTTAAAAAAATATATTGCTATTGCGACTATTCGTAAAATTTTATGAGAAACATTTTTAATTAGGAATCAGAGTCAGTGATTTTATGTGTTTCACATAATACCACCGAATTCACATAAATACACCTAAATCATATAATTTGGTGTTTATTACTGCAGAATAAACATAATATGCCAATTTATAAGAATTGTTACATAATTAGCCAATTTATTGGCAAGTCAATATATAAAATTTAACAGATCCAGTATCTCATAATGTAGAATTTGAATGAACTCAAATTACAAGCAAGGCCTATCTACTGACATAGAATTTGAATGAACTCAAATTATGAGCAAGGCCATGAAAATTTTTTCAAAACAGAGTCCAGAAGTTCTGACAAACTTTTTAGTTATGTATACCACAGAATTACACATAATTTCGTAAGTATGCCACAGAATTGCAAATAATTTGGCCAAGTATACCATAGGATCACACATAATTTGGCAAATATGGCTCACATCATATCACATAATTTAAATTCTGTTACCACATAATTTTGATTTTGTTACTGCAGAAAATCACTTACCAGTTAGAATGCAATAGATGGTTTCCTAATAAAAATTTAGAGCTATCTGTTTTTTTGTAAAAAATTTTTACATTACACCTTATCTTAAAATTTGATCAGTTAAAATTACAGGTTGTGAACAATTTTTTTGTGTTGGAGAATTAGGACGAGTTTCATCAATCGTCAGGGGTTGCATTAGAAGTTTTGTCAATTATCAAGGGTTTCATCAATCCTCAAAGGTTTCATTAATCGTTAAGGGTTTTATCAAGCATCAAGGGTTTCATCAATCATCAAGAGTTCGTCAGATGCAATTTGATGAAACCTTTCATTCATCGCAAAAATAATTGCATCAGGCATTATTAATTCAAACTAAAAGACTAATAAAACTTGCAAAAGCACTACAGGAACATGCTACATAATGGAAAAAATTCTAAAAAATATTTACATGTTAGGGCATGTTCAGCTATTATGGCCAGTTTGATAGCACATACTATACTGTTTTTGTCACTTCTCAACATGTTTAAATGTGGATGGATCCCTTCATACTGATCTTGAATTTTTGTTTTGGGCTCCAATTGGTCTTCCTTGTGACTTGATTTTCTAGCAAAACTGGTGGTGTGTTCACTAGACCTTCTAGTTGGGTATAGATAGTAGTTTGCTGGTGTGGTGGCCAAAATTAATATATTTGTTTGAGAGAACTGCAGGAGTGGTTGAAGATCGTTGTGATCATTATTTGCAAGGTATGTTGGCTCCAAAAATTCTATATGACAACCTTGGATCCACTAGTATTTATGGATATCAGTTTGTTGCAATAATTGACCACTTACTAAACGTTCACTAATTGTATATGGGCATGGAAGTCCTATTGTAGATTTGAAAGTTCTTGTGCATGGATTTAGGGAAATTCTGGGGTCGCAATTAATACTTTAATCCATTCAATACGGATCTTATTCAGGGTAAAAGTAATAACACAGTATAGAAGAGGTTCAAGTAGTAAAGTCCGGTATGCATGGTGTACTTTCATACGTTCAGAAGAAATTAATGCACGAGTTTCTATGGCTTGAGATTCAATTTGCAAACAATTTTAGTGCACCGACTCAAAATCACCCACTGATAATTGTAAACACCTTTTAAGTGCTGCATATGCAGCTTCTACATGTGACGTTACCTTGTTGCCAAGATGGAGACAATTATCAGTTTAGACAGAGTTAAGATGTTCTTTATATAGCATCAAGGTTTCTTGAAAGTATTTTAGAGCTTCAGTTTTTTTTTTATAGCATTTTATAAAATTATCCCATTAAATTGTAAATTCTTGTTTCGTAACGGATGCTGTTACTACTTGCTACAGTTTTAAAAATTCGTTTCAGTCTTCTTCCTCTGTAAAATAATGCTTACATTTAGCTATTAAGTTCTTATTCATATGCTATATGCATATGATATTTCGAGTGCTAGAAAATACTTTACTAATAGCTTTTATAAGCACCAATTTTCTATTGGTAACAATAACCTTAGAAGGTGACAATCCACTAAAGATTTTTGATGCACAAGTCAAAGCCCATTCGTACTTGGTTTCTGATTCATTACTCAGAAAGGCGAAGCAGGAAAAAAATATTGTATTAAAGCATGATACTTCTGCAATATTTAGTAAAGGCATTCAATATCTATTAGTCTTGTATATACAATACATAAGCAACATAGTAGGATAGGGACAAGTTAAGGAAATAGATATCCTATATGCAAAAAAAAGACAAGTTACACAATTTTGGTTGTTACACTTATATTCAAATTCAAATTCTGATCCTTGTAGTTCATTGATAAGGGAGTACAACCATTAAGTCTTTCTTAGCAAATAGAATAAAGTTCATTGTAAATTGTTTTTAATATTGCTATTGAAGATGAATCACTTTGATGAATTGTGGATAAAATTTGACGTTGGCAAGAACCAGCAGCAGCTATTCGTTTGACTTGTTCTCTCTGCTCATCATTTAGCCTACAAACAATTGGATTGCCACTCATATCTATTGAAGAACTATGGTTGTGTTCAGGATTCTTAACCTCAAGATCCCAAGTATTGTTACATCTGATTCCAACAAGTTTGAATGGACAATTCAAAAGTCTTGAAGTGAAGATGTTTGTCTACTATGTGTATCTTCTGTTAAATTTAACCTATTTCTGTAATAACTGCTTCTATTACAACTCAACTTTATATTTTTGATTTCGCCTTTTTTATCTGATCATGATCTCTTGATTGTTACTGCATATTCTTGAGTTTTAGCAAAGTTTCGAACATGTGAAAGGAATTCTTCTCAACTTTCAAATTGACCATTTGGAGATAGAAGCATATTTGAATATTAGGAATGTATACTTGTTTTATGATAAATTCTATAAAATTTTATTGATGAAAATGATTATTAATTCTAATTTTTTTTTCCAATATATTTATACGAGATACAAGAAACACGTAAGATATCTAAAAGACATTCAAGATATAAGAAGCTCATGAGATATTTAAAAAATGCACAGAGATATAAGATATATAAGGCAAATAAATTTTGTAAAAAAGAGAAAGAAGACAATGTAAATTATCTAATCATTATCTATTTATTTACATGTGAATTAAACTTATTACATCATACAACAATCACAAATCTATAATTGGCATTCCAACTATGCTTATTAATTCTATGTCTACACAAGGTACATAGGGTTGGTAATCTTGCACAAGTCTTGATAATTCATATTAATTTAAATTTACCATCAATCCATATAGCTTAAATTCAATGTGTTTTTAATAATTAACAGTGGTTTAACTATGTATCTTTAATAGTTAACTATAGTTACAGTTATCTATAGTTCAAAGTAGTTAACTATAGTTAACTGTAGTTGATTTGCATATGTGTACAGATGACAATAATATGGATTTCAAACTGTTACCCGGTTGTTGATCAATGGATCACACCACCACTATGGATCAAATATTTGGTTGCTTTTGAACAATAAATTGCCAAATGGTTCAAAAAAACTTGAATTGTGTTACTTTTGAACCAAAAGTTGGTTTAAAGAACCCGAATCGGTCTATTTTTGAACCATAAGTTGGTTTTAAGATCCTGAAACATGTTATTTTTGAACCAAAAGTTAGGTCAAAGAACCCTAATTGGGTTAATTTTGAAACAATTTTGGCTTAAATTGATTCGATCCAGGTCTCATATTACAGTATTAGATTTCTTTGAACCAAAATCAGATCTAAAATCTAAATGGTCCATATTAACATGACTATCACATGCTCTAAATTTTGTGTAATCTAAACTGCAAGTCATGTAATTTGTTATAGATCCGGAGGGTTTAGAGACCGATTTGGGTCAGATGAAGGTGGCATTAACAAAAGTGGGGTGGCAATAACAGATCTTTAATACTAATACAAACTAAACTTTAACTACATACTAAAATAGCAAGTTCTGTAAATAAAGTTTTTATATTAACTAATTATATAATTTATAATAATTTCAATCAAACTAACTCAACCTTAATTGTACTCTGTGTGTTATCAAAATCAAGTAAGTTCTATACCAAATTTTTAAAGTAACTAAAAATACAAAATACCTTAACCTTAACCTTAACCAAACACTTAGTCATGCAATGATAAATATCATAAAATTTGGTTTGTTAAAGCAAATGATTGGCTTATATGTGTTGCATAGCAGCACATTTTAGCTAATTATTTGTTCTGACAGAACAAATTTTATGATATTATTATTATATATCCAATATCGATATTATTGTGCAATTATATTCATGCTTTAAAAGTCATTATTGGCTAATTGAAGTTTAATTCAAAATTGGTTTGCTTATGTAATTCATATATTAAAAATAACAAGAAGAAAAAATCTATAATCATATAAGTTTGCATAATAAAGTGTAAAAATAAGTTATGTAACAAAATTTTTATAGTAACTTACAATGAAAATAAGTCAATATTATTTATATACTGTGCATTACCAGATATAAGTAAGTTCTGTAACAAAATTTTTACAATAACTCTTAATAGAAATCACAATAATTTGATAAAACAAACTCAAACTACATATTTTGTCACCAAAATAACATGCGAGTTCTGTATGTTTTTATATTAATTTTACAATATAAACTACTTCAATCTTAACTATATAATTTCTGTTACTAGATTACTACTAGATTAATATATAAGTTTTGTATCATAATTTTTTATAGTAACTAACCCAACTTTAACCCTATACTATATATTACTAGAACAGTGAGTAGAAATTTTACAGTAACTCTTAGTATAAATTACAATAATTTGAATAAAACTATCTTAATTTAACTATATATTAAATTACCAGAATAGCAAGTTCTATAATATTTTAATTATATATTGTATTATTGGAATAGCAAGTTCCATAACAGAATTTTTTAAACTAACTCATTAAAAAAACAATAATTTTAATGCAAACTAACTCAATCTTAACTACATATTGTGTGTCACTGGAATGGCAAGCTTTGTAACAGAATACAGTATTTATAGTGCCTTATTATAATAATATATTATTTCAATGCAAATTAACTAAACAGAATAGCAAGTAAGTTCTGTAATAGAATTTTTTTATAGTAGCTTATAGTAAATTTAACTTAACCTTAACTACATAGGGTGGAGTCAGATATTATAGTATAGGGTATTATTGTTACGCTTACATTTTTTTCAATATCTCCACTAATCAGAATTGAATAAATTTAATATTATTCGGTTCATTTTGCTGAAACAAATCAAATGATTCAATTCCATTTAAAAATTAAAAGAGAATTAGACTTCATGTTGCAGTTGATACACTTTTTTCCTTGTTCCTATTTGGGTAATTTCATCAGCAAAGTAAAATATAAAAATAATACAATATTTAATCAATATACATATTATACTATAATACCCCCAACCTTCAAAGCATACCAGTTTTTTCGAAAGCTTAAAATATCAATTTTTTTTAAAGTCTAGATTTTTTTATTTCTAGATAGTATGTCAAATGTTATATTGTTTTAATAAATATTGTGAATAAATATGCTTTTTATAAAAATTTTTACTATTAGCAATTCTTAGATGTACTATAATATACAGCTTTACTTTACTATATGTCAACAGAATAAAATATATCATATAACAAAATTTTTTAGCAGAAATTGCAATAAAAACCAGTTACATACATACTGTGTATCGCCAGAATTTTAAGTCAGTTCTGTAAAAGAATTTCTTATAGTAATATACAATACTTGCACAATGCAACTCAACTCAACTATATAAATTTGGCTTACCCTCTCCAAACGATTGGCAGTGTTTACTTTTCCAAATTCGGACAGACCCAGTAGAATGCAACCACGTGACGTATTTGTTTACGAATACGGTTTCGGTGCTACTCCATGTGATGTAGCTCAGTCAGATGGTTTTAGGGATATCCGAGGTTGGTCATATAGTCAGAAGGAAATATTAGTTATAGTATTGCTTTATAATAGAGATATACAATAGTTGCATTTGTTATATAATTTTTATTCAACCTACCACGGGTTATAATAGTATATTTCCTTTTTCTTTTTTCTATTGGTTTTTTG
The DNA here is from genome assembly GCA_003550325.1 of Gigaspora rosea. Lineage (NCBI taxonomy): Eukaryota > Fungi > Glomeromycota > Glomeromycetes > Diversisporales > Gigasporaceae > Gigaspora > Gigaspora rosea. The sequence continues at coordinate 45,696 of QKWP01000599.1, forward strand.
TTTCTTTTTTTTGTTAGATTAGCCTTCGTGCTATACCATGTGGTTTTTCTTTTTTGTTTTCCTCTTCTATTTTTCGTTTTTGTTCTTTTTTCTTTTGTATTCTTGTTTTCTTGGCTTTCTCTCCTTATTTGTCCTTAGTAAATTCCTTGTTAGTTAAAGGAATATGAAGGAGAGAAGAAGCTATTTTGGTATAGCACTTAGGCTAGTTTAACATAGCCTCTAGTTTTTAGATTCGTCTTCAAATTAGTGCAGCAAGTTGTGCTTGGGTGCCGTTAAGGCAGCCGGGTAACGTCAGATTTGCAAATTAGGAGTAAACAAGTGTATTAATATAGCAATATACTTAGTATCTTAATAAAATACTGGCGAAACTGCCTAAGTGAAAAAAAAATTTGAAATTCAATTATAATTCACAATTGCAATAATACATATTACATATTGTTTATTAAGCAAAGAGCAAATTATACATATTTAAGCTATATAAGAATTTAAGTGTAGCTAATCTAAAATTCTATTTATTTATCAGAATTGCCATTGGGTTTACCAGAGTTGTCAATAGTTTTACCAGAATTACCAAATTGTCATTGGATTCACTAGAATTGTCTTGGATTTTATTGTACTGATAATTGTTAACTGCTTCATCATTGTAATAGGCTTCATCAGCTGCTTCATCACTAGTATATGTAGGAGTATTGGTGCTTCTTCTATCTCTGTTATTGTTACTAACAATTCTGTAACTGTTACTACTACTTGCAATTACTTCTTCTTCTTTATCAGAAACATAAGAAGCTGAGATTGTCTATAGGGGTGCATCTGATGGAGGTTTTGATTTGTCTATCCATCTATTATCAAGGTACCATCATTTTCGCAAACATTTTATATGTGAGGTCCTTTCACCTATTTTATAGGCCAACCGCCAAATCTGTTTAACCTATTATCAAATAGAATATTACAGAAATTATAATTTTTGCTAAGATATTAAAAAAAAACTAAATAAAAGTTTAACGACAAAATGTTTATTTACTTTACATGATCTCTATGGCTTATCGTAGACATGGATTACATGATTATCTTTCTTGTCCTTGGGTCATATTTTTAGTCATTTTTCTGAATCAGTATACTCTGTATTTGTTTCAGAATGTTCGTCAGAATAAAAATCTTCTTCATTAATTATATCCACAAGATCAGCTTGGAAATTATCAAAATCCATAGAAGGTGCAAGTTCCATAAGGTTATTGCTAGAAAAATGGAAGCTATTTAGGGTCTGAAGGACCAAATATAAGCCAATAGACATTAGTTGGATTGTTTTGATTGTTGTTTTTTTACATTACACCTGATCTAGCCAATCAAAATTCGTAATTTGCGGACACACACACAAACAGGTCACTATGACTCTACCGTAAAGTCCTTCGGACAATTATTTATATTAATCATATGATTAAGCCCACAAATTCGCCTTTTTTTTCTATAAATAATAATATTTAATTATTATCAGTATTTAAAATTCAAATCTAAAGTTATGTTCTCAAAAGAACATAATTTAAATTTTTATTGTTCTCAAAAACTTTTTAATATTTATTATATATTAATTAAATAAATTGAATATTAATTTTTAAAAAATGTTCATATTCTATATTTACAATTCACATACTAAGTTCATACTTATTTATTAATAATTTCTTAAAGTTTGTATATAATTCTTTATATTTTTTCAACATAACACAATATATTATACAATTCAATTTCTAATAATTTTGTTAAATTTCAAGTGCTTTTCATATTTGCTTATAATAAAACAAGACTTTCTATAATATTTTACTGATGCTACTATTGGTTAATGTGATAAATTAGAAACAAATTACTTTGTTATTTAACTATTTAAATTTTATACTAACAAATATTTTGTATCTTTTTGCTTGCTTAGTGTTAGCATATCATTTGACACAAATCATCTATATAAGTTTATACAATAATAATACTCTTGTACAATTAATGAATGTTTTATTTTAAAAATCTTTAAAGATGATTTTCTTAATATTTATTTGTTATCTATATTGTGCAACTTTAAATATATGTGCTATATATAGTATGTATATACATATATACATATGTATATATATAAATATATTTATGCAGAATTTGTCATGATCAAATTACATTAGCAAATTGATGAACATTTTATATAATTTATTGTTCTTATTAATAAATCTAGAACATAAAAATTTTATAAACATTCTCTTTGAACCATCAAATTAGAGAACCTTTTCTTAATAAATCTAGAACATNTTATTTTAAAAATCTTTAAAGATGATTTTCTTAATATTTATTTGTTATCTATATTGTGCAACTTTAAATATATGTGTTATACATAGTATGTATATACATATGTACATATGTATATACATATATATATTTATACAAAATTTGTTATAATCAAAATTACATTATCAAATTGATGAGCATTTTATATAATTTATTGTTCTTATTAATAAATCTAGAACATAAAAATTTTATAAATGTTCTCTTTGAACCATCAAATAAGAGAACCTTTTCTAAATATCAATGTTCTTAAAAAAATTAAAATGTTCATTGAGAACAATGAGAACATTGAATTTTAAACACTGATTATAATTACCATCAATGTGCTGATATTCCTATAAAATAATTTAACAACAACTTAATACTTACTACAGATTGTTGCCCATTTATTCTCTTTCTTTTTTTATTAGCCTTTGATTTCTTTGGATTCTGGTCTATTATACTTTTCTCATGTCGATGACAGTGAAGTTGTTGGAAACATACTTAAGTTCTGTTTGATTATATCTAAAACAACTCTCCAAAGCTGAACTAATTGCTGGCATAGTGTTTTTAAGCACATGACGAGAAATTTCTGACCATGTTTTTTTGGATCAGGTTGAAGAACATCATCTAGACCACCTAAAATATTAATTACCTCATCCTATTAAATAAAAATAATAACAATAATAACAGTATTTTAATAATAATGTTAATGTTAGTATTTTAAAATAAAATTATTAATAACAATAAATTATTCATACATGGAAGACTTTATATTGTTCTTGTGTTATATCTTCTAGACAATCACGTGGCATTCATTTATATGTGGTAGGAGGTTCTGAAGTGACAGAAAATTTTTTTTGAGCACTTGTAGTAATGTTATGAACATCTTTCACTTGCTTACTAGAGACAGTGGAAGTAATGGTATTAAGATTTGAATTAATTTGAGGAACACTAAGAGTATCAACAGTTTGGGTCGCATCAGTAGTATTAATAGCATCAAAATTACAAAGACTCATATTATCCATTGGGCATGACAGCCCAGTTTTTCTTATTGCATTCAAATTATCATCCTCAATAATTATCATTAGTTCATTTAAAGCCTTTGATTTGTCCGATTTTGAGTGATTAATTTTATGAATATTATCATCTGAATATTAATTTCATGAGTATTATATCTGAATTATTAATTTCATTAATATTATTATTATTGATAGGTGAATCATTTGAAGACTTGGATTTATTAGATTTTGTCTTATTAATTTCAGTAATCAAATTTTGTACAGTGTTTTTTAAGTAAGAAATTTCTATTAATATATAAAAATTTTGTTAGGCATACTGTAAGTCAATAGTTCTATTATATATATTTATATATATAGTTACCTTTATCCTTTGCATCAGGACTTCTTGAACAGCGGCAAGAACATTCATTAGTTACTGATTGGTTATGTTGGTTTTGTTGACCAGAAATAGACTGACTATTTTGGCGATAAGGTGTTGATGATCGCATTAGTGTACTTCGATGCGACATGGATGGTGAAACTGAACGTTGATCTGAAACAATATTTAATTTGGAAAGAAAAAAAATTGGGTTAACGGATATTTGGTATTTAGTTGAGAGAAAGAAAAAAACCCCGATTATGAATATTCAAAAAACAAAAAAAAAGTTGATTAGTTTATCGGTTATTTGGTATTCAGTTGAGAGAAAAAAAAGACAAATAAAATGAGTATGAGTATCTTCAATTTGATTATCAGAAATTTGGTATCTAAATTGAAAAAAGAAAGAGAAAGAAAAAGCAATTTATTTTATATTACTTTACCGTATTAACAATCAGACTTTCATTTAATATATTAGTATATAAAAATGTAATAACGAATATAGTAAAGCAAGTGAAAGAGCCAATTAAATGTTATTAAAGGAAAGAGTGATGCAAAAGAGTTAAATTTGCAGACGTATGATAAAAAGAATGTATGACCTATTTATAATTTTTATAATCTGATTATAATTTCTGATTACATATGATGTACTTTTTAATTTAGTATTGGAATAAAATTAATAGTCAGATAAACTATATATAAAATATTATTATGTAATCTAAAGCAATTTCAAAATAAAATTCATATTATGCAATCTACAAATAATTGCATTAAGACCTATCAGTATACCAATGACTCTATAGCTAATTCATTAAAACAAAGAGTCTAATTTCACTGATAAACTAACAAAATATAATACTAATACTGTTTTCATTATGTAATTTATAATTTTAGAAATATAAATTCAAATCACTAAAAAAATGTCAAACCAAAAAAAAGTTTAAGCATTTTATATAAAAATATATGATATTTAAATACTGACGATGTAAACGAAGAGTTAATTTTCAAAAAAAATAGTACAATTGTTTTTATAAATTAGAATTATAGATTTGAATTACTAAAATTGATATAAAATATAAAAAAAGAACTATCAGCATGTTTAAATACTAACAATATAAACAAAGAGTTAATTTTCAAAAAACAGTATAATTGTTTTTATAACTTTAAACAAATAAAAAAGTTTAAACACTTGATATAAAAATATAAAAAAAAGAACTATTGGCATGTTTATATGATATTTAAATATCGACGATATAAACAAAGAATTAATTTTTAAAAATGAATTGTTTTTATAACTTTAGAAATATAGATTCAAATTACTAAAATATCAAAACAAAAAAAAAAATTTAAGCAATTAAAGAAAGATCTATCAGCATGTCTATATGATATTTTAATACCGATAATATAAACAAAAAGTTAATTTTCAAAAAATGGTATAAGTATTTTAATACGAATTACTAAAATGAAAGTTTAAATAATTGATACATATAAAAATATAAAGAAAGATCTATCGGTATGCATATGACATTTAAATACCGATGATGTAAACAAAGAGTTAATTTTTATATAATTGTTTTAATAATTAGAAATATAGATTCGAATCACTAAAATGTCAAAACAAACAAAGTTTAAATAATTGATATATATAAAAATATAAAGAAAGATCTATTGGCATGCCTATATGATATTTAAACACTGATGATGTAAACAAAGAGTTAATTTTTGTATAATTGTTTTAATAATTAGAAACAAGTTTACTAAAATGCACTACTAGTACCAATACCACAATGATTTTCACCAATCACATTTTTTAAATGCAGTACTGTATAACGTAAAGATCTTGTGTAACAAAAATTTTTTGCTATTTTGCTATTTTTTTCAAAAATACCTTCTAACTCAAAATTTTATTTATAAAACCACCTTTTTTTTAAAAAAAAAAATTCCTTGTGAAATTTCACTATATACTATGCCTCATCCTAACCCCTAAGTATTAACTCTCACTTAACATTTATTAAATTCAATTTGTATTTATTTTTTTGTTTATTTTTTTATATTGATCTTTATGCTACACCACATACTAGTGTTTAACACCAGTGGTGCATTTTAGTAAACTTGATTAGAAATATAGATTTGAATCACTAAAATGTCAAAACAAACAAAAGTTTAAATAATTGATATAAAAATATAAAGAAAGATCTATTGGCATGCCTATACGACATTTAAATACTGACAATGTAAACAAAGTTAATTTTCAAAAAAAAGAGTATAATTGTCAAACAAAAAGTATATTTGTCAAAACAAAGAGTATAAATTTAAAGTTTTTTGATAATAGATAGAAAAGTCCAAAAGTCATATTGGCATTTCGAAAATTCTCTTGAGAACTCAAACTATATATAAGTTATATATAAAGCTTTTATTCTACTAAATTGAACTATATTTCTCTCATTTAATTCTATCCCTATATCTTATTGCTATAATTCGTTCACAAATTCTCTTACCTGTTTTCTTTCACTTGTATATTCCGTTCATATATTCTTTTTTATCAGTTACTCTTGAATATTTTGTTCATATATTTTTTTATCTATCACTTGCTTGTATATTCGTTCACTATAATAGGTTACAAAAAAATGAATTGGATAATTAAAAGGACAAATAAAAAAGCTATAAAACCTAGAAATTGTCACCGTGAACCTTGCTATTGCAATATTTGTAAAGGTAATATTGTTGATCCAAGAACTAAATAAGCCCATATGACTAAAAATGACGTTGCGGAAAGAAGCATTTGTGAAATTTCTAAGCCTTCAACAAATAAAGCTGCTGTAGTAGATCTTCCAGAAATGGAATTTACAGAAATAGAAATTCCAAAAGAGCAAATACATATTAAAACCGGTAGCTCTAATAATAATTCTGAAATTTCTTCTTATAAAGCAAGTTACAGTTTCATTACTTTCTAAAAGGACAAGAAACCAATTGGTACCAGAGGAAGAAGAGCCCAAATACCTACGCAATTAATTGAAAATATGTTTTCAGAGGACCCAGGACATCTCTAATATAGGTCATAAATGATCTGCATAAATTTGGAAGCTTTTGCTACTCTTAAAATCAAGTAAATTTGCTGAAAATTCAATTATTATATATAAATTTTTAGTAATTTGCTAAAAACTAAATTATCACATCTATTTTTATAGATCAAATAATATATATATTTTTGAGTGCTAAACAAATTTTTATTAATAAAATTATTTAAAATATTATAATTCTCCAAATTTTACTAATTGATTTTAATATTGTGCTATAAGAAACTTGTTTAGCACATAAAAGTACATTATTCTGGCATATTTAATTTTATATTTCTTGAAAATTTAAAAGAAAATGCTTAATATTGGATTTTTTGATCAAAAAATCCAAAATTAAGCAAATTCTATTAAATTTTCAAGAAATATAAAAATAAATATGCCAGAATAATGTACTTTTATGTGCTAAACAAGTTTCTTATAGCACAATATTAAAATCAATTAGTAAAATTTGGAGAATTATAATATTTTATATAATTTTATTAATAAAAATACTAAAAAAATTTTATGCTTCCCCAAATTTACTAATTTATTCTAACATTGTGCTATAAGAACATTTGTTCAGCACATAAAACTACATTATTTTGGCATATTTCTTTTACATTTCTTGAAAATTTAAGAGAAGATGCTTAATTTTGGATTTTTTGATCAAAAAATCCAAAATTAAGCATCTTCTCTTAAATTTTCAAGAAATTTAAAATTAAATATGCCAGAATAATGTAGTTTTATGTGCTAAAAAAGTTTTCTTATAGCACAATGTTAGAATCAATTAGTATAATTTGGAGAATTATAATATTTTATATGATTTTATTAATAAAAATACTAAACAATTCTATTATTCCCCAAATTTTACTAATTGATTCTAATATTGTGCTCTAAGAAAACTTGTTTAGCACATAAAAATACATTATTTTGGTATATTTACTTCTATATTTCTTGAAAATTTAAGAAAAGATGCTTAATTTTGGATTTTTTGATCAAAAAATCCAAAATTAAGCATCTTCTCTTAAATTTTTAAAAACCATAGTAGTACAAAAAAATGAGATAGCTTATTTTTGGGTATGATTCTTGCATGCAGGAAATTTGCTAAAAATAAAATATAACATGCATAAAATTGCTATAATTTGCCAAAATGCTTTATATAATCTTTTTTAAAATTAATCTCAATTTGTTAAAACTTAAATTTGGACTTCAGACCAAGTTTTCTGCAATTTGCTAAAAAAAAATGACATATATCAGAGATGTCCGGGTTCTGTTTTCAGATAAAGAAGATCTGGTTGAAGATCATTATAATGAACAAGAATTAATTTTGATACACCGGATAACGATAATATATACGAAGACATCGATATATCTAATAATCAACCTTTAGACTTTCCTATTGGTTTCATGTAGATAATTTTATGGGTTCTCAAATTTCAAGAGAGGTTCCGATATCTAATGTATCAACTAATGCTTTAATAAAATTCCTCTGGTATCTTTTGCTTCTTCAAAACGCTATTGTATATGCTTCTTTTCCAACTAGTTTAGCTAAGGCTCGTGAAGTACTTGGAGTCTGTGCTCACATGATCAAGTATGCAACATGTAAGAAATGTTGTAAGCTATACAATGTTGCTGATGTATCAACTGAAAAACCCAATATGGAACCAAAAATTAGCTATTGCACTTTCCAAGACTTTCTGAACCACCCAATAGCAAATCAAAGACGTCCTTGCAATTCACCCATTACTAAAAAGGAGTGGCAATCAATTAATTGACAATCACTTCACCAACATAACATTTTACCAACAATTATTTATCGACGAGTTCATTTTACCAACAGTTTATTTTACTAAAGCTCATTTTACCAACAAAGTATTTCTGGTTATTGTCATTAGGGTCAGTATAAAATTAAGTAGAATTAGAGCTAAAGTTAGTGTGCTTTTTAAAAAAAACTTGTCGGTGAAATGGTGAAATGAACTTCAGTGAAACAAACTGTCGGTAAAATGAACTTGTCAGTGAGTATTTGTCGGTAAAATGTTATGTCGGTGAAGTGATTGTCAGTGAAATAATACAAACCTACTAAAATGATACCTATATTAAAAGGTATTCACTATAAAAAATTAATTTTTCTTTGAAAAAGTGTCATTTCGTCTAATTTATTGTAAATTTTATAGGAATTATTCATAAACTGGTGCTGATTTTCTCTACTATATCTTTGGCAAATCAAATAAAGTTGTTATATAATAAGAAAGAATTTGAGGATTCTTGCAAAAAGTGGGTCAGAAGGTTGGTTAATCCTAATTTATTAACTGACATTTAAGATAGAAGAATTTGAAAAACCTTCCAGGATTCTAGCGAAAATTTGTTATTTTTTCCAGCCTAAAGTATCAGATTGTCATTTTAGGAATAATGCTAATTATAGATTGGTTCCAGCCATTTGACAATTCCCAATATAGGTACAGTATAAATTTCTATTAGACTATTGTTTCTTTAAATTATAAATTAATTTTTTTAGTGTCTGAGCTATATATAGTATAATTTGCAATCTTCCACATGATGAGCGATTCAGGCCATTGAATATTCTAACGTTAGTGTTGATTTCTGGGCCAAAAGAACCTAAATTACATCAATTAACCCATTTTTTGGCACCTTTAGTCAATTAGTTGATTGACTTATTTGATGGAATTAACCTATCAAGCACCTTCGAAAGCCCTACCGGCAAATTCATTAGAGCAGCAATAATATGCTGTTCTAGCAATATACCAGCTGCAAGAAAATTGTGCGGTTTTATTTTGGCTCAGATAGCTTGCTATAGGTATTTGAAGAGAGCAAATTTCGATGATTGGAATCAACCAAATTTTGGCAAATTCAACGATATGACAAATTGGTTTGTTAAAAGTGATATTGATGAAATTCGCCAAGATAGAAAGATTGTAATACTGAAGATGCAAGAAGAAAGCATACATCAGAAACTTCAGTTCGCTAGTCAGAAATGTATCAGATTCCCTATTTTAATTCTGTTCGGTTTACTGTAACAGATCCAATGCATTGCCTATTTTTAGGCATAGCTAAATGGATTATGAAATTATGGATTGACGAAGATGTATTAACATTCTGGGTGCTAGAAATAATGGACAACTGGGCTAAAAAAATTTAAGTTCCTTCAGACATTGGCTGGCTACCTTACAAAATTGCAATAGGAGATGGATTCTCAGGTTTTACAGCTAATCAATGAAAGACCTTTGTACTAGTATATGCAACTTCCATAATATGAGATTTATTACAAGAAACTGATAGGAAAATTTTAACATATTTTGTTTAGGCATGCACAATTTTGTAAGCCTATAGGTGTCATCATAATTCAAAAAAAAAGAAAATTTGACAAAAATAATTATCATTATCATTGTTAAAAAAATTTTTTTGAATTATAATGGAACCTATAAGTATGCCAAATTCTATCTAAAGACATATTAGAGGAAGCACATCGGTGTTTACTCAATATGGCGAAGCTTATTGAAGAAAGCTATAAACCTGAAAAAATAATGCCTAATTTACACTTAAATTTACATATATGTGAATGCGTTATGGACTATAGCCTATATATGCTTTTTGGTGTTTTGGTTTTGAAAAATAAATAGATTATTAGGTATGTTTATGATTATCAATCAATCAATAGTTATATTAAAATACCAGTAACTTATATAGAATTTAATTTGTAGGATCGATTCATAGTAGCAACAAAGAATCGAACCTGAATTACTTAAAACTATGCAATATTATGCATTATTGGATAGGATTTCAACAAACCTGAGGTCATTTGAAAACTTGTTTACAGTTCATTGAACAAAAAACAATAACTGGCAGTCTTGCTATGCATAGAGGAAATGACCTCTGAGAGTTTCTTTCAATGTCTGTAAATGTTAAAGAAATTATGGTACTGGTTTAGAGTCCTTTTCAGGAGAATTACTAGCACCGATGAGAAAAATGAATCTTCTGGAAGAGTTACATTCTTTGTTAACAAGCTATTATAATAATGTATATTATTATAATTTTGCAAAATTGGCCAAAATTCATAATAACCCAGATCATATACTTGTATTACCAAACATTACAATATATAGAAGGATAAAGATTAGTACGAAAATTTTGGGTTGACTTTTCCAAAAGGCACCAAAAATCAGCCAAAATACTCACTAAATTTATATTGAACGACGGTTCTACCGACATATTTTCTGACCTAGTTCAATACTATTTCAAACATAAAATACAGCTACCTGAAGGCCCCAAAAAACATGTTTTGGCATTTGTACAGTAGTACAACGCAGCTGAAAGCTTCACAAAAGATTCCATTTTCAAATAGATAAGATTTGTAATATTGTTAATATTGAGTTATGGAATAGCAATTTCTATAACTTAAGTCAGGATTGTATAATCCCTGTACATAATATTTTAGATCGATTTATTTCTGGTTCCGTTACAGTTGGGAAAAAACCCCCAAAAGAATATATGTTGGTTATTCCTATATATAGAAAATTTCATATCTAATGTATTATATAATTTAAAACTGGTGTATATAATATAAATATAGAAAGCATTATAATATATATATTTATTAGAATAATGAAGATGCATATATTGTTGCTGATTACTCTTGTTTATATTCTATTTATTTATCAGTAAAATTCCAGAGACATATAGGTTTGCTAATTACTATTGTAAATTTTACCGGTTTATACTTAATTTATCAGTAAAATTCCAGAAACATATAGGTTTGCTGATTACTATTGTAAATTTTACTGGTTTATGCTTAATTTATCAGTAAAATTGCAGAGACATATAGGTTTGCTGATTACTATTGTAAATTTTACCGGTTTATACTTAATTTATCAGTAAAATTCCAGAGACATATAGGTTTGCCGATTACTATTGAAAATTTTACCGGTTTATGCTTAAATTATTAGTAAAATTTCAGAGACATATAGGTACGTCACAAGCTTTATAGGATTACCTATATAATTACCAATTATAGCCTGATATAATTAAGGCATGTCAGTATATTTTAATTAAATTCTATAGTTATATCGGTTACCCAATATGTTAATGATTTTATAATAAAAATTGGTGACAATTCGAAATTGAAACCCGATAAGTCTCTGATTTTTATTCAGTTGTACAGTTCCCGATATGACTTCATTCGATCTGTGTGTGTATTACCAGGATAGTAATAAGTTTTGTAATAATTTATTTGTTATATTAACACATGATAGAAATATATGATTTTTATATTAGCATTATGATAATTTCAATTTATGCTATATGTCATTAAAATAAGAGGGTGCCACACAAGTACTACCTATTGTGCTAGTTATATACATTTTTAGATAATATAAATATGATATTATTAATTGGCTCATGTGATCTAAATTTTAGGCTAAAATTTGATTAATTAGTATAATTTTCTATCTTTATGACTGATATATTTCTGATCAGTTTTACTAAATCACACTACTGGTGCTCAACACTATAATGATTTTTACCAATCAAATTTTTTAAACGCCATGTAATGTAAAAATCAGGTATAACACAAAATTTTTGTTGTTTTGCTTTTTTTTTAAAAAAATATCTTCTAACTCAAAATTTTATCTATTAAACCACCTTTTTTTTAAAAAAAACCCTTGTGAAATTTTACTATATACTATGTCTCACACTAACTCTAACTATTAACTCTAATTTAACACTTATCAACTTTAACTTTTGTTTATTTTTTTTGGTTATTTTTTAAGTTTTTGATATTGATTTTCATGTTACACTGAATACTGGTGTTGAACACCAGTAGTTTGATTTAGTCCTACTGTTTCTGATTATATATATTTTAGATAATATAAATATGATATTATTAATTAACTCATAGGATCTAAATTTTAGGCTAATATTTGGTTAATTTTGTAATTTTCTATTTTCACTAACTAATATATTTCTAATTGAAAATTTCTTAGTTTATATTAGGTATATATACACCTAGTTACACAATGCAATAGTGATTTTGCTTATTACAGGGTCTAATCATTTTAACCTCTTAATATATTACCACACTGGATTCCCAGTTATATAGATCAACAAGATAAGTAATTTTCTTTTTTTTTAGAATTTTACTAATCTTAGTACATTTTTTTAGCATCATTTTATCTGGAATCTTCATTTATTGGTATCCTTTTTTCATTGGTGTCACTGTCATTTGTTGGTGCCTTTTTTGGTGCTCTTTTTTCGTTAGTGTAGTTGTTAATATCATTGTTTGTTAGTTCAATCATTTTGGTTGATTGTAGCATTAGATAGAGTTGCCGTCTTGTTCTTGCTAGTAGAGTAACTGACTGTTTTTTTGTCATAAATAATGGTTTATTAACTTTTCTTTTTCCGTTGTCGCTCTTTTGGTTAAGGTTAGGGTAAATACTGATAATATTCTTTTTCGTGTTAGAGTAAGGGTTAGTTAGTTATAAGTATATTGTTTTTTTGTACCATCAGCTTGAGTCGTCGAAAGTAGAATTTTGGGTGTCGTAGAAAACTTGGTAATTCCAACACACTAACATAACTATGTATTGTGTACTACTACAATAATATTTACATAAGTTCAGTAGTAAATTTGAGTTTAAGTTTACAAGGTAGATTAGTCATAGTAAAAAAATGTCGCAGTATTGTAATCACTAACTATTTAAAAGACTAATAATCAAAAGTGGTCGACGATTATATCACTAGGCATTTTATTGCTATGACTAACCTACTAGTTCACACAAAGGAGCGTATTGCAAATTAATTGTCATGACTGATATTCTATTTTTATACAGGTGTTTTTTCCATTTTTTAAGGGTTAGATGCTGATAAAATAGATAGTATTAGATACAGTTACAAGATTAGTTGAATAAAATGTAAGCTATATTAGTCGAATGTTTATACTTAGATACTACCAATATAAAAAATAAATTATTGTTCACTATCAAGAATTTTGAAAGCATAGTTTTAGTATTATAGTGCAGTATAAACTAGGATAGGAGTTAGGTACAGTATAAAGAAATTTAGTTATTTTCACAAAAAAATACCCAAGGTGTAGTTTAAAAATTTGGCCTGAATTAAGCCTAATTAGGGCCAAATTTCTAAATACACCCTAAGCATTTTTATAGAATTGTTTTAATTAGAGAATGGCTAAAGCCAGGTACATCACACGATTTCTAATTTTGCTGATTTTTAATTAAAATTAATTGATATTAGGGGTGGGTTAGATTATGATATAGAGAGGTTTGCCCTATAGCAAAATTGCATTATTTAGTATACCAAGATCAGTTTAGATGGCCTTTTTTATATTTTGTATTTTTATCTTTGTTGTAGAGATTGGTACGAGTAGAAATTATTACTATATAGCTATAATAATTTATCCAGTTAACTGGGTAAATTAATACAAGTTCTGCTTTGTCATCTTGCTTTGTTTTGTCTGAACGAATCCGGTTACATATTGGGTAATCTTGTAATGTACCTGGCTTTAGCAAATATTGATCACATGATATAGGTAATCGTCAATAAATTTAAAATAATTTTATATATCATGTGATAGGTGTATATGTCGTGTGTCAGATCGATTATTGCATCAGATTAAACCCGGCCTAAATTAGATTAGGGTTAGGTAAAATTACGGTAAATTTAGAGGTTAATTTAGGCCAGTTGTTGCCGATCATTTAATGCTGGTCAACTGATAGTCGTCTGACGTGCGTCAGATTCAATCTGACGCAAGTTTTAATCTGCGCACAACATATATACACTGTCAACCTAGACTTTTACCTCTTTAGAGAAATGCTAGAAACAGAGCGACTAATGCAGGGAGGCACTTTATGTAATTCATACTAATTACTGCGGTATGCAAGAGTCGGAAGGGATACTGTTATTTGGGCAGTATTTGTAAAGAGGCTTGGGGATTTGCAATTACGAAAGAGGCCACAATTAATAGTATATGAGGATACTAATAATTGTATCAATTGTATTTCAATGAAAACACACTACTTCACTTATTCTTTATTAATAAACCAGAGATTATTCACTCTGCTTTTTAGCAAAGGAAAAACCTTGAGTATTTATAAATGTTTGTTCAATATAAATAAATACAATAATAAATAGGGAAATCTATATAATCGATAGATTTGATATATGCTAATGCTAAATATAATGGTTATAATAAATATAATAAAGATAATAAATATAACTAAAGATTAGCTATATTAGATATGTTAATTATATCTGTCAAAACTGTTATGTCCAAAATGTCTAATATTTCTAAAATGTCAGACATATCTGTGATTAACTGAAATGTCTAGGATTACTCGAAATGTCCGATATTCCAGTGTCACGGGTGGCGCAGTATTGATCGACCAATAAGATTTGGGCGCAGTAGGACATTTTGTAAAGACCAATCATTCAGTTTTGACTAGAATGAGCTAGAGCGGTCCAATCGAGATGATTTTGCTACCATTCGAAAGGTCTCATCGAGGCGGTCACGATGGTGCTAGTTTCATTAAAATTGGATCACGGGGTCAAGAGTTATCGTCGTTATACTTTTCATATGTTTTTACAGGTCTAACAACTCTCCTCCACTTATTTATGAGCTCCTGCGAATCTCAGTCAACAAGGGCTTGATAATCTGCTTCAGGGAGTTCTTTTATAATCCTGAGAGTTGTTTTTGTAGTCCTTTGAAGTTGGTCTACTCCAAAGTCTTTAAAGATATTATAAGTTCTAATAGCTGCCTTATAATAGTATGCAGTAATCCTTCTTCTGCATGCTCTCAGCTCCTCAGGAGTTTCTGGTTCCTCCTGCAATAATTCTCCTAGGTAATATGCATATACCAATTGTTTTTTTCTTCTAGTAGACCCCACACTTAGGAGTTTGGTATATGTTCTTGTCACTCTAGTCATTAATGACATACTAGAGTTACTAGGATGTGGAATAGTGGGAACAACTTGAGGTTTAGTCTGCAATATATCCCCAAATACAGTTTGGAATCGATCTGACATGTTTTCAAAGGTAAAGGCGCGGGAATAGGGGGTAGAGCGCCTTATGTTGCAGTGTTATTGTTGTCTTCTTTTTTTTTGAAGTAAGAAAAATTGAAATTAAATAAAATAAAATAAAAATAAAGTATATTATTATTTTTTTTTTAAAAAAGTTGTAGTGCAGATGCTGCAATCATGACCCGTCAGCAGAGTTTACAGTCCATCAGCGGGCATCAAACCTATGACTGCTGGCAACAGTCATATGCTTTATACCACTCTTCTACAGTAATTAATATAAAAAATTTTTAATTGTAGTCTTTATGAATGTTCAAATTTACTAAAATAAGCATTAAGGGGTAAAATTTAAAGTTTGTGTAATATAAGAAGTAATAACGAGGGAAAAAAAATTTTTTTTTTTTAACGAAAGAATACCAACAATAACAACAACAACAAAACCAATAATAATAATAATAATATCAATAATAATAATGGTTCATAATTATCGAACAACTCATCCTCAAAGAAGAAATAATAGTAATTTTTTGTTCGGTGTAATTAATATACTTCAAGAAGAGAATAGGAGGTAAAATAGAATAATAATATTTATAATATAGTATAACATTAATAATAATATAATTTAATAGATTGTTAAGAGAAGTAAGAAGATTAAGGAGAAGAATTTCAGAGTTGGAAGAAGAATTAGAAGAAAGAAGAATTCGTGCGGTAGAGTGGGTGACAGAAAATTGGCAGCAAGAGGAAAATATTCAAGATTGATTACAGAAAGGAATAGGTTGAGGGTTCGAGTAGATGATTTAGAAAATAGATTGACAGAAGCAAGGGCGGGAAGAAACAATTAGTTGTTATATATATACTATTTTTTGTTTTTTTTTTCTTTTTCTTTATCTTTTTTTTTTTGTAAATATTTTTTTTTGTGAATTTTCTCAAATTTGAGTAAAAATATTGTTTGTAAATAAGGAATTATAAATAATAAGTTTCTGAATAATATTAAATAAACAAATTTCAATTAATTTTTCAAATTGTGTTGGTAAAATTTTTTGATATCTGTTGTGTTTTTGGTTTTGATCAAAGTTCAGTAAATACAATATCTATTGTTGATTAGGACACTGACAACCTAATCTGGATTTTCTTTAATGTCAGATTTAAAAGCTTTATGGTTCCAAAAAGTTAAATTCTTTAAACAATATCTTGAAAGTCATTTGACCCGATTGATTGTTATTAAATACTCAAATTTTAAAGTATTGTTATAAGAATAAGTATAGTGATATGAAGATATATATACTCTATTCAAATAATTAAATTTTTTCAAAAATTCCTCATATTTCATATCATGCACAGTACTTATTAGCCCGCCAGTACTAGGCTATATTCGTGACTTACAGATTCTTCAAAATCAATTAATTTCTTTTCAATTCCATAGCATGCTTAACAATAATTTACCTGCCATTGTCAGGCTAATTACAAGTCTTATTGCTATCTCAAGTATTTTTCTCAAATTTTCTTTTTTTGTTGATGGTTGATGACTTTGGTCCTGGAGATTTTTAGGGACTTGACCATGGATGTGGCATTCTTCTTGTTTCTGAAGTGAATGCATAACTGGGTTTTGATAAAGTTTTCTTAACCCAGACGAAGTAGCACTGGTAATGTGTTGATTACTTGGATGTTAGATAAGTACTTCCTTCTGAATTTCTTGTTGGTTTTGTTTTTTTTTTTTTTTGTACTGATTATTCGACTCAATTTCCTTTGTCTTGGCCATAGGTTTTTCACCTTAGGATTTCGCATTATTTTCACTATGTAAGTCTTTGGGACGATATTAAACTACTTTCTTTGGACTCCAGTTTTGGAAGATAAGTATAAATCTTTCTCTTTTTGTTTTCTTGTTTCTATTTGGTATATGTTTAACTAATTTTGGTCTTATTTTTGGATTTGGGACTTTTCGATCAACTTTCTTGTTCTGATTGAGGGTGTTGATGAATTGATTCGGTAAAACGTCTATGGACTTGGTCATTCATCTGGGGATCCTCTTAGATAGACGAACTGAGTTCTTGAGATCGTATGACCAAATGTTCACATAGATACGATCTTCTTTTTTTTGAACAGGGTGAATTAGGTTTGATGAATCGATTAGAAGCTTGGATCTTTAAAGGAGTCAGAATTTCAGTTGGTGGTTGAGATGCTAGAATCGGGAGTAATGGAATTGAGATTTTAGTGATCTTGGAATATTGGAAATTGGGCTTCGAGATTTTGGTAGTTTCGCAATCTTGCTAGATTCCAAGTTTTAATAACTTAGGAATGCAGTAGATTTGAAATTATAGTGTAGTTGGGATCTTGTTTGTTAGGAAAGGTTTGTCAATTAGGGGAGTAACAAAAATCAGGTGATTTTTTAGGGGGGGAGGGGGGTAAAAAAAGTTGAAATTATATATAAGAACCTGACTATTTATATATTGAGAAAGAGGGAGGGGGGTAGGCCTCTGATAAAAAATAATCAGGTGATTAATGACATTGCCCTTAGAAGCAGGATTGGGTTTGGGTAAAATGTATTAAGTTTAAAATAATATAATAAAGATACAATTAAGTAAATATATGCATATAAGGAATTGTTTTGCTATAGTATATATATATAATCTTGTGTACACTGGGAACTAGTAAAGTGTCTCTTTTTTTTTTTTAAAACAACTAGATAAGACATTTCTTTGTTAATATGAATCCTTTAATCTTCATATATTTGCAAAGTCTGACTTTTTTTAAAACTTGCTAGAGAAGCCTATCTTGAGCTTTTTTAGACTTAGCTCTATAGAGTTTGTAGAAGTCTCTATTCAGGTGTTGAAGAGGAGGAGGTAGATTAGGGTACAGGAAGTGTTGCATATCATTTAGGATAAACAAGACTTTATTCAATCTATGCTGATTAACTCTAAGTTTTAGCAATTGTTGAATCTGATCTAATCTAGCATCAATTAGATCTTTAATATGGTAAGTGGAAGGTTCTTTATTTTTGCTAATAACTGGGAAAAGGCTTTCTTCATCAGAGTCAAGTTCCCAATTATCTGAGAGCCCATCATCAGGATTATACTCTAGAGCTTGGCCAGAGTCAATCACTGTTTCCTCAAATATTTCCCAAGGATCTTCAGTTGGTAGATTTTCTTCCATAGGTGAAGTATCTGACAGATTGTTGATTATTTTGATCAACATCAAGATCAGTCCAAGGGTTGTAATATATATCCATTTTCTGCTTGTAGTGTTTTATCTTGTTTGGAGCTGTTTGTCACAATGCAAACACTTATGCTTTCACTTCAAACGATTAAGTTATCTTAATATTTAAATGGCTATAGCGCTTTGGCGTTGCATTTTTCTACTATAATATGCTTAGTAGAAAAGTTCTGTAAGTCCTTCTTTATATACCTTCCAAAATTCACGTAGGTAGCTTCAAAATTCGTTTCAGGACGCTGTGATTTCCAAACGGTTCTGACTAACGTTTTCTTGCTTCTTTGAGTTGGTGAATCTCACAGTCACCACCAATTTGTCAACCTAGACTTCTACCTCTTTAGAGAAATGCTAGAGACAGAGCGACTAATGCAGGGAGGCACTTTATCTAATTCACACTAATTACTGTGGTATGCAAGAGTCAGAAGGGATACTGTTATTTGGGCAGTATTTTGTAAAGAGGCTTGGGGGATTTGCAATTATGAAAGAGGCCACAATTAATAGTATATGAGGATACTAAGAATTGTATCAATTGTATTTCAGTGAAGACACACTACTTCACTTATTCTTTATTAATAAACCAGAGATTATTCACTCTGCTTTTTAGCAAAGGAAAAACCTTGAGTATTTATACATGTTTGTCCAATATAAATAAATACAATAATAAATAGAGGAATCTATATAATCGATAGATTTGATATATGCTAATGCTAAATATAATGGTTATAATGAATATAATAAAGATAATAAATATAACACATATATCCTAAATATCAGCTATATTAGATATGTTAATTATATCTGTCAAAACTGTTATGTCCAAAATGTCTAATATGTCTAAAATGTCTAATATGTCTAAAATGTCTAATATTTCTAAAATGTCAGACATATCTGTGATTAACTGAAATGTCTAGGATTACTCGAAATGTCTGATATTCCAGTATCACAGGTGGCGCAGTATTGATCGACCAATAAGATTTGGGCGCAGTAGGACGTTTTGTAAAGACCAATCATTCAGTTTTGACTAGAATGAGCTAGAACGGTCCAATCGAGATGATTTTGGTACCATTCAAAAGGTCTCATTGAGGCGGTCATGATGGTGGTAGTTTCATTAAAATAGATCGCAGGATCGAGAGTTATCGTCATTATACTTTTCATACGTTTTTAGAGGTCTAACAACACATGGTGTACAAATAGAAAATGTCTTTCTAATTATATACATTTTTAGATGATATAAATATAATATTATTAAATGGGTGTTATTTTATGGCAACCTGTTGCTATGGTGACCCCGTGATTGACTAATCAAAATTGTTCATGTAATTCATGAGATAACTGATATTAATAGGTCATCACGTGAATTATGTGATCGATTTTGATTGGTTATTATATATATTTCGAAATTTATTAATTTTAATTTATTAAAAAAAAAATACAATGATAAAATCTACACTAAACAAAAACAAACAAAAAACTCCCACGGTGCCCTTCTATCAATTCAGAACCTAATCCTGTAAGGCCCGAAACAAGTCAAGAAAATTAATATTGTCTGATTTCTAGTCAGAATCGACAACTCCAACGATGACGACTCCAATGATAATGACACCAATGATGAATACTCCATCAATGACAACTCCAACAATGACGACTCCAACAATGATGACTCCAATGACGATTTTGTCACAAATTTCAAATGAAAAATATCTAAAAAAAAAAAGTTAGTTCCAATAAAAAAACTAAGAAAAAAAAAACAAAAAAAAGAAAAAAACT
>QKWP01000599.1:66828-80188 GCA_003550325.1 Gigaspora rosea
AAAAAAAAAAAAGAATAAAAAACAAACAAATAATAATAATAATAAAAGAAAAAAGTACACAAAAAAAAAAGCGTACAAAAAAAACAAAAAAAAAAGCACACAAAAAAAAGAAAAGAAAAAAAAGTGCACAAAAAAAAGAAAAAAAAAGCACACAAAAAAAAAAGAAAAAAAAGCGCACAAAATAAAAAAAAAGAAAAAAAAGAGAACAAACACGAACAAATGAAATAACACCGAAAAAACTACACAAAAAATAAAATATATATAAAAAAATGAAACCCTCTCCAAAAATAAAAAAAACACAACTGTTAGTAAAAAGTAAAGTTTTGCAAATTTGCAATAGTAGCCGTTTCTTTAAGCTATCCCAAAAAAATTTATTAAAAAAAAAATTTATTAAAAAAAAAACCTTTTTAATACTGGCGAAGCCAAGATAAAATGGCAAAACACTAGTAAAAGCAAAGCAACTTCGAACTTCGAAACAACGAAACGACAAAATGACAAAATAACGAAATGGTGAAATAACAAAATTAACAACACCAAGACGACACCAAGACAGCTCCAAGAAGACTTAGAAAAAAAAATACTAGTTGAAGAAAAGAGAAAAAAAGGAAACAAAAAAAAAAGCTTACAGAAATTTGAAATAGTGAAACAGCGAAGCACGACTCCAGGCCTAGAAAAAACAAAAAACAAAAAAAAACAAGCAATTATCAATGTTTATATATGATCGCCAATCTCTAAAATGATTGGTCGATCATATAGGGGTCGCCATGTCGACGGGTCGCTATTTCCTTTTTGTCTTATTAATTAACTCATATGATCTAAATTTTAGGCTGATATTTGATTGATGATTGTAATTTTCTATTTTACATTTCTGATTATATACATTTTTAAACAATATAACTATGATATTATTAATTAACTCATGTGATCTAAATTTTAGGCTTATATTTGGTTAACTAGTATAATTTCTATTTTTACAGACTGATATATTTCTGATTATATATGATGCTATAAGTACGATATTATTAATTAACATGTATAATTTAAATTTAGACTGATATTTGGTTGATTAGTATAATTTTCTATTTTCACAGACTGATATATTTCTAATTATATACATTTTTAGATAATATAATATAATAATATTAATTAACTTAAATGATCTAAATTAGAGGTTGAAACCGAATAATTGTATCTGAATTTAAAACTGGTTCAACCAGGACCCCGAAATATATATAGATAAGTAAGGTAACTTTTAAATTTTTTATTAAGTGCTGTACGCAAAACTTTTTTATAAGATCAGTACGCAAATTTTATACCTTACAATAAAAATATTAAAAAAATATGCAAAATAAAATTCTAACCTTGATTATAGTATAAAATTTTATATAAGCTATAGCGATATATAAAATTATAATTTTTAGTAGTAGTATATTGTTTTTTTAAAAAATTCTCACACATAAACTTGTGCATTAAAATTCAAATACATCGAGAAAGTTTTTTTAATGCAGTCCTATGCAGCACAGATCCGCAATCGTTGAAGAAATTTTTTGCAAAGATCTCTAAGTATATACAATCTGCAAAAATCTCTATAGTGCAGAACTGCGAAGACTTTTAAAAATATAAATTTTGTGCACAACTTGGTTAATTATATTTTTATATATCAAATCATGCAATTTTCACTGGCCTATTATAAAATTTTACAAAAATAATATATTTTTATTAAAAAATAACCTACAAAAACATATTACAAGAGATACTACAAAACACCTTGGAGACATTACACAAACACCATAAAGACATACACAATAGAAACACCCACAAATGCCATAGAGACTCACCACTACAAACATTATAGAGACCACTACACAAACTATAAAAATACTACAATAATCAGAAAAATACCACAAACACTATAAAGCATCACTATAGAAACACTACACAATGCCGTAATGACACTACGCAATTGCCATAGACACTACAAACGCTATAGAATCGTTGTAGACACTACAACTACTGTCAACGCATAGAGACAAATGTAAAAATAACAAAAAACCTAGTGCAATTTCAACTAAAACGGTGAACCTACAAAAAAACACAAGAAAAATGACAAAAATAAAAAAACCTACTAAATTACTAACACGACAAGAAATTCAGCCTAATCTTAAAAGATCCCAGCTATAATCTCCACTACCTGACACAAATGATAAAGTTGTATCTTCCAAAATGTTCAACTAATGATGTGAAAGAAAAGTTGACCCCAAAGAACGATATTGCTAAAACAGGAGTACTAAAACCGATGATTTCGATACCAACTACTAATGAAAGAAAGT
The DNA here is from genome assembly GCA_003550325.1 of Gigaspora rosea. NCBI lineage: Eukaryota > Fungi > Glomeromycota > Glomeromycetes > Diversisporales > Gigasporaceae > Gigaspora > Gigaspora rosea. Next base: position 69,159 of record QKWP01000599.1, read on the forward strand.
TCAGGTAAATACTATAAAAAAAAAACAAGAAAAAAAAAAGCTACTTATTTTATCCTGGTTTAGTAAGGCGAAGATGATCTAGATCTAGATCTAGGGACGAACCTATTATATATAAATAAAAATAAAGAAATAAAAAAATTTAAGTAAAATAAAAATAAATCAAATAAAAAAATTATAAACGAAAAAAAAATAAATAAAAAAAATAAATTAATTAAAAAATAATTATTGAAATAAAATAAATAAAATAAAGCAAAAAATAAAATAAATGAATAAATAAAATAAAATAATAAATAAAAAAAAAGAAAAAAAATAACTTAAATAAAAAAAATAAAAATCAGTGAAAAAAAAACGAAAATTAAATAAATAAATAAAATATAAATCTAAAAAAAATAAAATAAATAAAATAAAAAAAAATAAAACTAATAATAATAAGCAAAAAAAAATAAAAAAAAAAGATCTGAAAAAAATTATAATATTTAATTAATAAACATATGCTCTGATTTTTGGAATTTATAAAAAAAGCTTATTTTTTTAAAAATTAAAGCTAAATAATTTTTTGATCTACTAGTCCATTTTAAATGATTTTACTACCAAACTGTTTGTCTCTTTAAGCTGATTCCAATGAGCTAAAAATAATAAAAATCAAAAAACAGGGTCATAAGAAAATGTGCTATCAAATAGGTGACAAATCTGAAATTGGTTTAACATAGATCAAACCAATTTCAGGTGTATCATCTATTTGATAGTGCATTTTCTCATGATCCTGTAATTGGATTTTTATGATTTTGGGCTTGTTGGAATCATCTTAAAGAGATAGACATTTTGGTAGTAAAATTATTTAAAATGGACCAGTCAATCAAAAATTATATAGCTTTAAAGTTTTAAAAAAATAAGCTTTTTTTATAAATTCCAAAATCAGAGCATATGAATATTTTTAAAGCTATGCGATGTTTAAAAAAAAGAAACATTAAATTAAAAAAAATAAATAAATTAAAAAAAGCAAATAAAAATAAAAAAAAATACGTAATATTATTAAAAAAAAATTTAAAAAATTGAAAAAAATTTAATTCGTAATTCGTATAACAATTAGAGAATTTTTATAATAATAGTTGGAGTTATAATTATATATATTTAAATAGTAAACCAAGAAGTGACAGAATCTCTACCGCACTATTAATAAGTATTATTTTAAATGGCAAAAAATAAAAGCTATGAGGTTTCTTTAGTTTCAGTAGGAACTATTAACTCAAATTTGCACTATGGGCCATTTTCATATTATTGGTGAACGATTTGTAACGAATCTTTAGTTTCTATTCGTTTATATATAAGAACTATGACTTATTTGAATGGGCACAACTTTATTTTAACAGTTGTAAAAGGTAATAATGAACATTCCGAACTACTAGGATACCTTTGCAATTGTAATTCTTTTTATAATACTGAACCAAGTACTTCTAGTACTAATGCAATAACCACAGTTTATCGGCAAAATTTTCATACTAAAACAAGATTTTCTGGTCCCTTAGTAATGGGATTTAATAATCCAGATATATATGAATAGCTACTAGAAGGAGTTTCATTTTAATCATTTTTATTTATCTTAAACTAGTTCAAATTTTTGTATTTGGGCTTGCACGATCCAAAAATAATTTGTGAGGATATGCTGGTATAGGGTTTAAATCAAGCTTTCTGTTTCAACTAGAAAAACAACGTTGCTTATTTCTTCAAGAAATTGAAGAAAATATATGTAAAGTAACTATAATACAAAAAGCAGAAATTAAAAAAGTATATTGTGAATATACACCAAATCTTGTATGGGAAAAATTTTTAATGAACAGGGAATAAAACTTACTGAATTGTCAAAACTTACAGAACAAATATTATTTGGAATCGAAATGATTTAACACAACAAAAACTCCAAAATATTGAAATTCCATCATGTTCGTTAGATAATTGGAATAATGAAATACTTATGGAAAAAAAATTTTTTTATCATCTTAAACGGCGAACTATTAGTAGTATTAATTGGCAAAATTTTTTTAATGAATGGCAAGAACAAGGCATGATAATTGAATTACATAACAGTCTTAAGCGACTATATCCAATGAATTATCAATTTAATGCTCGTAAGATAAATGCATGGAGAATAATGCTTCGTTGTATAGGATGCCATAATATAACCCCATGTTCAAAACAAAATTCAGAGGTAAAAAAATATAATAAAAATAATTTTATTTTCCCAAATAAATTTATTCTAACTTATATAATTTATCAGTATAAATTTTGGACTAGATCACCAAATTCTAATAGCGAATGAGATGTATTAAACCAGCTATATGAACTCGGTTTTTTAACTCAACCAATCGTTTCTTCTAATATATTTTGGAACAGTTTTAATAAAAGTCTAATAGTTAATAAAAATGGTGAAAATGGAAAACTAAGAATATTATCAATTATAGCAAATGATTTTAAATATAAAGACTTACAAGAGAACTTATTGGTATTTATTATTCATAAATATATTACAACAAGGTGAAACCTGTGAACTTTGGGATCGGCCCAGTGAACTGCTTTCATAAATTCAGTTTGATATTTACCCGAATAAAGTCAGAAATTCATTGGGGGTAAAATTAGGCAATCTTTTTTCTAATTTAGCTAACAATTCAGACTTGGTTCACTGTAAATTAGTAAAACCCACTATATAGTTTACATAAGGGTGAAATTCGCTTTTATAATAAAAAATAGTGAACTGCGGATTTTGTCTAATATGATCCATATAGTAGATTTTACTAATTACAACGTGAGTTTCACTCAGTCCTAATATAATTTTCATGTCTATATTACTAAATAATTTTTTATATTAGGTTTCAAATGATCTAATATCAAAAGCACATACCCATTATCATTTATACGGACCTGGTAATTCCACAATAAAAAAACCTTCATATACACGTGAAAAACTACCTACTTATAAATTGCAAGAGTTCAAAAACTTTATTAATGACAAAGCGCATGTAATTATGAGCTTATATAAAAAAATAAAGCTGGTACACCTATTAAATACCTTTGTGATACAAAACAAGCACTTTGAGAAAAATTTCATACTGAGTTTCCTAATGGAATTTGCCATACAACCTTTATGACCAAATTACAGGGAAGTGAATATATATATCGAGAAGATCTAGGTGGTCTTTGCTCAACATGTAGCCATTATAGGTATGAAATATTTGATGATATTAGAAAGTTAATTGAAAGTGAAATTACAGACATTATAAAAAAGGTAAGCTTAGCTAAAATTATAGAATTCTGATATTCAAAATCCTGATAGTACCTAAATTTTGTCAAATTAAAATCTGATAATGTTAAAATTTTGATAACATTAGGATATTAGAATTATGATTTTGGTACTGGAGTATCAGGATTTTGAATATTATAATTAGAAATAGGCAAGATAATAATAAAAGAATTGTTTTTTACTTCAATACTTACATATACATATCATTACTAATTATTTTATATAATGAATAATTATTACTTATCATATTTTACAAATATAATCTGGAAAGAAATTTTTTAAAATCAATAATTTGAGGATTTGATTAAATTTTTGCTTGGATTTACTAGAAAATCCCGACAATACACAATTCTGATGTACATAACCTAACTAAGATAAAATACTAACAAGTCAAGATCCAGACTAAAACAGAATCCTTATGATTAAAAATTCTGATATTCAAAATTCTGAACAGTCAAAATCTTAATCCCAAAGGTTAAAATTTTGACTAAGATAAATCTCGACAAAATCTAACCAGTTTATTTGGAATATTAACTATTTGGAAATTTTAAACAGTCAAAATTTTATCTTAGTTGAGATCCTAATCTTTGGAATTTTTGATAGTCAGGATTTTTAATATCAGGATTCTAATCCAACAAAATCCTGCCTGAACCAGAATCTTGACTTGGTACTTTATCCTAGTCGGGATTATGTACTGTCAGGATTTTCTGATAAATTCCAATTACTAAACTTGCCCATTTCTAGATAGAATTTTGTAATAAAACTCAAAAAACTATTTCAAATCTTGACAATACGTAATTCTGATACATATAATCATTAAGATAGAATACCAACAAGTAAAATCCTGAATAAGAAGAGATTATAACGGTTCAAGATTTTAAGATTCAAACTTCTAAATAGTCAAAATTCTGATAACCCAAAATCCTGATATATAATTCTGACAAGTCAAAGTTTTGACAATTATAAATCCTAATTATACTGTATATGTTAAAATTATATAGATTGTTTTTGTATCAGAATTTTGACTTATCAAAATTATATAACAAGATTTTGGTTTGACAATTCGAAATTTTGAATATTGAAATTTTGGATTGTCAGGATTTTTAGTCAAGATCTTGACTTGTCAGATTCTATCTTAGTCGGGATTATGTATTATCAAGATTTTGGACAATTGGATTTTGTAGTAAAACCATACGACTATTTTTCAATATTAAAATTCGCCTTTTGTTTTTAGAAATCTTTTCTTGACGATTTAGAGAAATTATAGCGATATCTAAAAAAAGATTATAAAGAAAATCTAATTGCTAATAATCAAGGAATAACAAACCACAATTCTTGTATTAGTTTTTGTTTGTTATGGGCATTTGGAATTTGTACAGAACAACATACACATGCTTTACAAGAATGTGCTAAATTATTTACCTTTTTTAAACATCTTGAAGATGAGATTTCTATAAATTTGCATAACAACCTTGATGAATATCAAAGTCATTTATTATATTATTTTGCTCATCAACTCATAAAGTTTATTTGAATGCTCAAGTTAATGCTAATTTGTTAGATTTAGATGAAAACGGGCAATATTAATTGTTAATTATAAAATGAAAATTCTTCCAAAAAGTTCTAGAGAAACCAAGGCAGAATTTTTTGGAAAAAAAGGTTGGACATTACATACAGTTCTGATATATACTAAAAAATCAAAATCACAAGAGCTTGCATTTATGCTTATGATCATTGGTCATTGGATGCACGTCAAGATTCATGGTTTACTGCTTCATCGTTACATACAGTAATTGAATCATTAGAAAACAGGCTGAAATGGATATCAGCAATTTTAGATAATGGTAACTTTATCTTCTAGGAAAGTAAACCATTGAGGAGTTCTGCTTTTAGGAATTTTGTTTAGTCTTGGTAAAATGTATTTCTATTCTAACAGACATTAGTTGTCATATGTTGTGAGTTGGTCAAGAAAAAGTAGATGATGATGCCAAATTTGTTTTTTAAAAGCTGTATATTTAGGATGTAAAGCCAGAATAGGTTCTAAAGAAGTTGAACCTTCTTGGATTACAAAAGGAATATTGTAATAAGAGTTAGTACTTATTGACCAGTTTAGGTGCTTGAATAGCTGAATTATTTTAAAAGTTGTAGTTAATTTGTTAGGACCATCAATTGTAGGGTTAGAGTGTAAAAAAATACTAATAGGTGACCAAAGGTTATTTTGAAGTTGTTGAACTCTAATAAGAGTAGTAGTACTTAATAGATTGTTGTTGTTTAATCTCTTAATAAAGTTAGATATATGATGTTGGAGTTGAATGTCCCAGATGTTTTTAATATTGTAAATTTGGGGGTGGAGTAAAGTACTAGTAGGGATTGTACGGTTGAGTTTGGCTTTATACTTGATTAATCCTATGTGCTGTGTTAGAATTTTGTTGCATGTTGACTGACTTAGTACAATATTTTGTAACCGGTATTCTATTGTAGGAATAATGACAGTATTAATAATATAACATGCTTGGGTATCGGTAATTTGTTTTGTACAAGCAATTTGTATAAGCTGGTTTGATTCAGCAATTATAAGTCGAGTTTGTTGAAATTGTTTATTATCTAAAGTAAACCAACATCCTAGAAATTTAAAAGGCTGATTTGGTTGTTGTAAAGGAAGAGAATGATTGTTGTATATAATTGGGTTGTAGTTTTGTTGCTTGATATTGGTTGAAAGTATTGATTTGGCTGGATTAACTTGAATATTTGCCATAGAATAAAAGGACTCAGCAATAGTAAGTATTTTGGAAAGCTCTGTTTGGGAGGGTGCTTTCCATAGGGTATCATCCATATAAGCTAGCACAGAACATTTAGTTTGTAAATTGTCTGTTGAAAAATTTTTAAGATTGGTAAACCAAGATGTTTCAATTGTATACCAGGTGAGTTAGAGTATATATAAGAGATAAGAGGATCATAGTAGATTCGCCAGAGAAGGAGTGTTATTGTTTCTTCTTGGTCAATACTATTTTGAACATTGTAAGACTGTGTAAGCCCCAAATTAGTAATAACATTGTTTTGTTGATCAGTTAAGATGTTAAGGAGAGTATTAACAATATTAGTAGGCAGAAGTAGACATGTAAGGGCATGTTCTAAAAGAGTAAGATTTGCAGAGTCATAGGCTTTACTTATATCTTGTGATAGGAGCCAAAGCTCTTTGTGGTTACAGTTTGCATCTTCTATAAGATTGTTGATGATATTGATAGGGATAGGTGTACTATTTCTAGGAAGAGCAATATAGTTATATGGTGAAAGGATAGGATGTTGTGAAAAGACTTGATTTAGTCTATTGGTAATGATTTTGGTATAGATTTTTCTGGTATGTTCAATAAGGCTTATTGGATGTGTGAGATTGAAATTACCATCAAAAGAATTATTTTTTGGAATAGGAAAGATACTTCCTTTTTTCCATTGTTTGGGAATTGAGTTTTGTATAAGACATCGGTTAAAAAAGAATGTAAGGATAGTAATACCAGTTGAGTTGAAATATTTGATCATTTCATAACTTATGCCTGTAGGACCACAGGCTTTACTGTTAGGAAGTTGTGAAATTGTTTGAATAACCTCTTCTTCTTTTATAGGCAGAGTTAATGGAATATATCATTCAGATTTAATATGTGGTAGTGGATGGTATTGTTGGTGCCAGAAATTATTAAATAAGTTTTGATTAATAGGCCTATATGCGGTCCAGTTATTGAAATGTTGTTATAGAATAGGTTTTTCATTATTAAAAATCTAGAACATTCCAAGAATAGTTTAGCGTAACATAGTGAGACACGGAATAATATAGAAGGATCCTTTATACCTTTATACCTTTATACCTTTATACCTTTATACCTTTATACCTTTATACCTTTATACCTTTATACCTTTATACCTTTATACCTTTATACTTTTATACTTTTAAACTTTTATACTTTATTACTATACTTTTATACTTTTATACTTTTACACGAATGTATTCCTAAAAAGATATATAAACCCTAGCTTTCTGACCTTCTACCCACAAGCTTTCAACTTAGACTCAGACTTCCCTTTCTCCTCCCTCCAATACTTAAATAATTGTATCTCTTGAATATTATTATCTAAATTAATAAAATATATCTTTGCTAAATAAATAATACTCTTGTTAATTAATAAATATAAACTGAACCGCTCTAGTGAAGTAATATTCCACTTCCACACCGCTTCATATCTTCTCTGACCCTTACAAGATTCCTGTCGCTGTGTGCTGTGTTGCAAGTACTATATAGAAGGCTATAGTCGCTTGTAACATTTCAGTGCCTTCTGGCGGAAATCATTTAAAACAGCCGGAACACTAGAACCTCCCTTCCTCCGTCTCTGCAAAGATTTCTTGGATACCTCCTCTCCCTCCTCTCTCTTCTAATTAAGTAATTGTTTTTGGTTTTCCTGTCGAATTGAAAAAGATTCGTTCAGAAGGGCATACTTGAAGCCTCTTGCATTTGTTGCACCGGTATTTTCCTGTCGAATTGAAAAAGATTCGTTCAGAAGGGCATACTTGAAGCCTCTGCTTTTGTAGCATTTGTCTTTTGTTTTAGTATTTTGTTTTGTTAATTTTCTGTTAGTTTTAGAACCAGATTAGAAACCCTCTTACCTCTTAGTTAGTACATTGAAACTCTCACCTATTTTCTCACCGGTTTAGTTAAAAAAAAAAATTATTAGTTGTTAAACTTCTAGGTCTCTTTATGACTAGAGTAAATAGAGCCTACCAAATTCATCTTGAACAAATTGAAGCCCACGACATTAACCATCCATCTGCTCTTGCTACCACCGTTCTCCAACTCAGTCATCCAGATTTATCTTGTACTATTTGCTATCCACCTTATAGCTTCCATCGAAACTTTCGCCGTTTTTGGAACGATTACAGAGACACTTATTTTGCTGGCCGATATTCGCAAGTTACCATTGACGCCTTTTTCATTTTAACTCATCCAAACAGCTATAATACTTGTAGAGCTGCTGCCCGTGATATTGTTTTCAGCTGCCGATACCATAATCCTTATTTGGACCCTAAAGAGGTTATTGCTGAATTACTTCGACGATTCACTCGATATACTCTTGCCACTACTCTACCAGCAGATTTTCCAGCAAATATCTTTGACCATCATATTGAAGGCCTCACTACTTCTACTCCTCCACTTGGCCGCCTTATTGACACACTTGATCACTTTTCACCTATAATCCAAACTACTGACGATCTTGAATTTAATCTTACACCTACCTCTCGACCTGTACGTACCTTACAACCAGAAGATTTAGATAACCAAGCAGGACCTTCCCATTCCACTCACACTACTACCTTAGCACCTTACAACGAAGATACTACCCAAATACCTTTTCGTTCTACACTTGCACTTCCAACTTCTCCTCTTAGTGAAATTCCCCTTGACAATCCTCTTCCTATCCAACATACTCCCTCTCCAAACCGAGTTGCTCGATTCATCCAAAATCTTAACCCAGCCACATATTTTCAACGAACCACAGCAACCCCACCTCTACCTATAGTTACTGAAGTTTATCCTGAAACCCGTTTTTCACCTCATAATACTCCTCTACACACTTCTCCTTTACAACGCCAACAACAAATCTTTAATCCTCAACTAGATATTGTTCAGCCCCCGATAATTGGAGCTTATCCTGACCAAGAAATTGTTGAACCAGAAATTCATCAAGAAATAAATCTCACAGAAGAAAATTTAGAAGAAATAAATTTAGACGGAATTTTAGACGTACTAACAGAAGTACAAGAAGAAGTAAATTTTCAAGAAGGATTAGAAGAAGAAAAAGTACACTCAGAACCAGAATCAGAAGGAACTATAGAAAACGAAGAATCAGAACCAGAATTAAACATGGGAGATCAAGCTTTACAAGATGCTGCACAAGCTATAAATGCTCTTGCTGCTGCCCTTGGACAAGGTGGTGAAAAATCCCTAATCAAAATCGACTTTTATCGTGGTGATGGAACTCAGGACCCAGTTACCTGGGTTGAGGAATTTGAACGAGCTGCCAAGGCCAACCATTGGAGCCCTGCTCGCCAATTGGAGTTAGCTGCTGCTTATATGAAGAACAATGCCTAGAAATGGTTCTCTAGCCTTGCGAATGCCCCAACTCATTTCCATCATAACCGGCATGGCCAGAATGTAAATGGTGTTAATATCTATAGCTTTACTCACCTGTTCAAAGAAAAATTTAGCACTACCAAGCAAAAGGATGCTTGGAAGAAACAACTTTTTGAAATCAAACAAGGCACAGACACTGTTGATACTTACGTTAGCCGCTTTAAACAACTAAAAGGACGTGTAGACCCTCTTAATAACTTCCCAGCTGCTGTTATGATCCAGTTCTTTATCCAAGGATTACGACCCGAATATGCTATGAATGTCCAAGCCGCTGAACCTGCTAACTTGGGTGCTGCTATTACTGAGGCACATAAATGGGAAACAGGACGAATGATGGCCTCTGAACATAATGCCAATGATACCAACCAAGCCATTGAGCGCCTTACTGAACAAATTGCCAAGCTCAGTATAAATCTCGCTAAAAAACAAGCTGCTCCTCCTACCACTACTTCTGTCTACTACACTGACCAAAACAAGGACCGACCTCAATCCAATGCTGGAAATGCCACATACTATTATGGTGGACAAAAGGGACATTTCATCCGGAATTGCCATACACAACAGGAAGGACTACCAGGGATACCAATCCCGAGGCAGAAGCAGTAATTATTCCTCTAGGAATAACCGATCCTATGATAGATCCAGATCCAGAAACAGAAGCCAATCTAGGGATAGAAATTATAATCGTTCTGGATATGATCGATCCAGGAGCCGAAGCTATTCTCGTGATAGATACAGAAATAATCGAAACCACCGCTCTTCTAATCGATCCAGATCACGCAATCGATCGTCTACTCCTTATCCTTGTAATGTTTACACTCTCGACACTGCCAATGATTATACCTATGAACAATTTGAAGCCTTTATAGTTAATGACTCTATTAGAACTGCTGTTACTAATTATTTAGTTAAAAATCCCAAAACTACACAGATTCAGACACCTACCTATACTACTCCTTTCAAATGCAATATTAAACTTAATGGACAGCCCTACCACGCTGTAAGCGACAGTGGTGCTGCTGTCAGTATAATTTCTAGCCAAGTTGTAAAAGAACTTGGATTGAAAATAGAAGCACCCTCTTCCAGCCTTATTGTCTCAGCCACCGGACCCTCTGTCCGACCCCTAGACGTAATTAAAAACTTATCAATTGAAGTTGAAGGAACCACCATTCCCATGGATGTTGAAGTAATGAATGCTACCTCTTGTTCATTACTCTTAGGAAATAACTGGTCACAAAAGGTAGATGCCACCTACAGTTGGAAAAATAAGGCTTATACTCTTAGATGGAACAAAAAGAAAATTCATGTGCCCACTACTTATGAGCACGACCAACCTTTACCTGCCCAACCAACCATTACTGATGAAAAGGAACTAGAAAAGTTCGAACAGGAATACCTCCGTCCAAAGGAAGCCTATGTGGTAGAAATTGAACCTGATAATTGGACAACCATTACCCACAGATCCAGACCCAACGCCTCATTCACTAAACAAAAATGTGAACGCTGTTACTCTTATAACTACCTTTATGCTGACTGTCCTAACAATGAATGTTATC
>QKWP01000599.1:86102-118331 GCA_003550325.1 Gigaspora rosea
AATGTGACTGGATATGTTGCTTAATTAAAGTTGGATCAGTAATAAGTTGGTTTTGGAGCTTAATATTTGTAAAATGGACAGGAGGTTTGTAGCGATCAAGTATACTATTTATAGCCTGTGTAGGTTTAGTTACAAGAGATTCACATTTTTTTTCAGAGGCTTGGTCAATTTGTTGTTAAAGAAGAAGAGAGTATTCTAAATGGTATGCATGATATATTTGTTTCCAAATACTTTGTGCATGTAGAAGCCATGTTTGAATTTGATTAGAATCAAGCGATATAAGGAAGTTGAGATTACACTTTGCTTTTGAGTTGATAAATAAAATATGTGAATTGATGTGAGATAAGTAATTAATAGAATTGCTTTTTAAGAGTTTAATAAGATGTCCTAGTTTTTTGAGACCAGTATGAAGTGCAGTACAGTGTTGTATGTATTTGTGATTATAACTTCGTTTATGAGTTTTTTTGTTAGGAATTTTTTGAATTGCAGCCTGTATAGTACAATGTTGTATTTTATGCCAGGTTGTATCAATACTTTCTTGTGTATTAGTTGAGAGTGGAACTTGGTTTCTGGTGAATAGCTGAGATAATAAATCAGAATACTCTGTCCATTGATCTGAGCTTATTGTTTTGTAGTCAAAAATTCTGCGACTAATCCCAGTATGAAGCCGTAGAGGTTTGCTATAGATATTAGAAAATGTCCAAGAAGTAAATAGAATAAGATGGTCACTGAGTGCTAGTTTGGCTATTATTTAGATTATAAGAAAGAAGAAATTGTATATTAAATGAGTCAGTCCAGATGTAGCTATTCTGCTATTATTAATTCCATTTGACCAAGTGTAGTGTTTATTGTTATAGTGGGCTCCAATATCAAACATGTTTGAGTGGTGTAAAAAGTTTATAAGTTTATATTTTGATGCTGAACTAGTTGTGTTATCATGTGTGTTAAAGTCTCCCAGAATTATAGGGTGTAGATTAGATTGTTGAGCCTGTAAAATCCAGTTGATAACCTGATTTTGAGTTTGATTTCTTTTGTTTGAATCAGTAGATAAAAGATAAACTGATATAATACGAAGCTTAATATTGCCTTTGAAAAACAAGTCCAAAGCAATAGCTCCTCCTGAGTGAGTATTACAACTGTGTACATGAGGTTTAAGATAGTTGCAAATCATAATGGTAGTGCCTTCGATTGAGCTTTCAGAATTTGCCCAGTAGTAGGTAAATAGATTATTGTTGCAAAAAGAAAGTTTTGTTTTGGATGAGATTTTAGTTTCAGTAATACATGCAATTGAGATATTGTAGTTAATACAGTAGTCTTGCCAGATTTGCCTTTTGGAAGCAACATTAAAACCTCTAACATTGTGTATAACAATGTTTAGATGCAAGTTTTGCAGAAGATCTTGGGTATTAGAAGAAGAGCCTCTACTTGGAGGTGTTGTTGAAATTGGAGTAGGAAGTGGTATTTGAAAATTGTTGTTGGATGATATAGGGGTCGTATTGGTATTAGAGTTTAATGTTGTATAGTGTTGTAAGTTGGGTGTCGAAAAAGAGAGATTATTAGAAAGGATTGGTATTTGAAAACTATTATTGAATGATTTAAGCTCTATATTACAAAAGGTTGGTAGCTCCCCTAAAGGTGAAATTATGAAGTGACCTGGTAGTAAGTTTTCATATGGAAGGTAAATATGTGCTTCTATAAAGAAATAGTCAATTTGAGAATGTGGTTTGACAGAAATTTTAATGTATTGGTCTGAATAGAACATGGGGTAATGTTCTAGTATATATTGTAAGAAAGTGCCTACAATTTGTGGAGAAGGTAGGGTTTGTAGTCTTTGATAGTAAAGAAATTTATTGTAATATGCTGTTGGGTTGTATATTTCAGGAGAGTTAAGGTCAGAATAATTATAGTTTCTGTCATCTAAGGAGTTTGTAGGAATTTAAATTTCTTTGTTACTAAAATCTTTTACAAGTAGCGATTCATCATAAGTTTCTGATATTAGGTAGTTGCTAGAGTTGGTATTAGTTGATAGCAAAGAGGTATTGAGGGAGTGTTGTACTTCAGAATGAGATGAAGATATGATATCTGAAGTATTATAGTTATCTTCTGTAGAAACGCTTGCCATTTTAAGCTCGGTTCTCACAGCTGCGCAGGTTACTATAGCCTGCCCTGTACATTGGGTCTGGCAATCATAATCTTGGTCCTCCGCGTAAATAGGCTTTTCTGCCCACCTACTTACATCATTCTCCTCTAAATATGGTCTACAAAAAGTGGAGGACATTTTAATTTCAGAGGCGGCAGCTGCTTCTATGTTCTCTACAGAAGACTTTAGTGAAAAGATTGATGTGATTCTTTTGAAGTAGAATCTTTTATATTTGATAATGGGTTATAGAAAAGAGCATTTGTAAAGTTTGGTTTAATGATATTGTAGTGATTAATAATAAGTTGCTCTGCCTGTGATAAGTAGTTTTTGGTAAATTGAGTATGAATTTGGGCAAAAGTTTGTTTAGGGTTTTTAAGAATTTCAAAATAGGAAATAATCCTACCAATAAATGAGGGATCTGTAGTTTGGTTAAGGAGTTTGTGTATAGATTCATCATAAGAAAGGTTATATATATAATCATTTTTGGCAGCAGCTTTAAGATATTCATTAAAGTATGAATAAAAGTAGAATGTATTTTGTTTGATATTTGATTCAGCATTATTATTGAGCTTATAGAAGTTATCAGCTTCATTTGCAAGATCTGAGAAAGTTTGAGCTGGAAATGGTTTAGAAAAGGTAGCAGGACAAGTTCCATTTTTTTCAAAGATTGCATAGTTCAAAGTAGGGTGAATAATAGATTTAAATTGTTTGGGGGAACTAGAGGATGGTGTAGGTGCTAGATATAGGTTGAGAGATTCCTTATAGTAGTATTGATAAATATTTTGATAGGTGTGTTGGTTGGCAAATTCTGGGTTTGATATATTGATATTAAGAATTTCACATGCATGTTCATTTGCATTGCAGGTATGAATATGGTAGAGGGTAGCTTTAGCCACTGCTTCTTTTTGTTCACTAAGAGAGGTAATTTCAGAAAAATCAAATGAGGATGGTAGAAGTTTTTTACATTCAGTAGCTAGTGTCATAGCAACTTCATGCTTGATATGATAGTATATTTTTTTTGTTGTAGTTTCTGATAAGTTACTGAATTGTCTAGCATAAGTTGGAATAAAAGAATCAAACTATTTATTAAGATCTTGTATAAAGGGTTTAAGGGAAGTATTCTAAAGTTTTGAGAGAATTGTTGTTTAGGAATATTAAGAGCTACATTAATGTTATATTTGTCATCATTTTGGATTTAAAAGAGAGATTTGTTAGGTGTATCCTCACTAAATGCATAGTGAATTTTGAAGCGAATGGTTTAATATTAAGTTCATCAATAAACTTTTGGGCATGAATAGTTTGATATTTATTTTGAAGAAATAAGTGTATACGAGCAAGATTCAAAGCGACTTGATTAAAGTTAAAGATACTATAAGGAGGAATAGAGCTTAAAGATAATAAGATTTTTTTGTAATTAAGTTGAGTAAAGAGTTCAGTTGTAAACTGAAGAAATAGAGATTTAAAAGTATCAAGGATAATACAGAAAGGAATTATAGAATTTTTGTCAAGTGAGGGATTTGCTTCAAGAATTATATCAAGAAGAAATTTAGGCCGTTTTCTAGCTAGTGATGCCACTAAGTATTTAAAGGTATGTCTGAATTCTTTTGGATTTTTGTTATTATTATTTTGAGAAGAAGATTTAATAATTTTGCCAGGAGCAAAATCAATTAAAAGGGGTTTAATGAAGTTGAAAAATTGATGTCCAAGAGTATTAAGTGTTGTATTGTTTTCCATTTTACTAGTGATTGGATAGTGTTGGAACCAATCAAAATCATTAGATGTATCACGTTTAGGTTGAATTGGTTCTTCTGAATTAGTTGGATTGCTAGTATTATTGTTAAAAGTAGTATCAGTAGGGTTGCCAGAGGTATTATCTATATCTATTGAAGAGACTTGTGAATCTTCAGTTTGAAGTAAATGGACCAAGAGTTGAAAAAAGAGGATTAGTTGAAGATTTTAATTTACTAGAATATGTGTGTTTAACAGATGGATAGGTTTGAGAAGTTTGAAAAGTTTTATTTGTATTAATATTAGAGAGTGGCTTTGCTGAAGATTGGGTAGGAAGAACAGTAGATTGGGTTGAAGAAGTGGATGTTAATATATCTGAAGAAGTAGTATAGATTGGTGAATTAAAGGTTGTTGTTTGGGGATCTCCTTGGGATGATTGTGAGGTATTTTGTAAATTTTGAAAAATTGGAGTCAAGTTTTTCCTGGGATCTTCAAGATGAGAAATAGTAGATGAGATATTTAAAGAAGAAGTAGTTGAAAGAGAAGAAGAGGATGTTGATAATAGAGTAGCACAATTTGTATGATAAACTTTTTTGTTAACAAGAACATAGCTTTCATTTGGATGGTGTTTATTGTTATAAACTCTGCAGGTAATTGATTTAGAACATTTAGGACATGTGTGTTGGCATAGTTGAGGTGTAGGTGAAGGTGGAATATTGTCAGAAGTTTGAGAAATTTGGTTAATAAGTTTAATAGTTTTGCTATTTTGTTTTTTTCCCATTGCAATTTGAGTAAATTCTTTGTGAGGTTGGTAGGTATTGTTTTGGACTGAAATGAATTTTGTGTGATATTTACGGCATAAGCATGTAACTACTGATGTTGTTGAAGGAGCACGGAAGAAGTGTGTTGCTTTATTAGTTCTAGTGGTTCTAGTATGACAAGTAGTTGGTTCCTGGTTTGGAGGAATTGCTTTTAAGTTATCTTCTTGTTCATCTTCAAAGAGAGCAATACCAAAGCTTTGTGCATGATGAGTATAAAAGTAATCAAGATCAGCGGTATCTGGGTCTTGTTGAGTTAATGTTGGCATATTGAAATAAGTTTTGTAGTAAAAAAGTATATAGAATATAAAAGTGATAAAGAAGACAAAATAAAGTAGAATAAATTTAAAAATTATTAATTATAAAGAGAGTATTGGATTATATAATTAGAGTAGACTAATAGAGAGTAAAGAGAGCTTCACAATGAGGTAAAAATTATTTTGTGTAATGTTGTGCCAATAAAAGGGCTTGTAGTTTCACTAAAATAATATGTGGCTTGTGTGGCTTGTATAACTATAGCTGGTGTGGCTAGTATGGCTAGTGTGGTACAAGATTACTTTGTGTAGCTCTAATATGATTGGTGCAAAAAGGTTACTTTGTACAAATTAAATAAATACTAATTTGTAAAACTTTAAATTTGTGTAAATTTTGTAATAATTAATTTGATTTAGTGTAATTATAAGAGGACCACTAAAATTTTGAGCTTGTAAAATGTGGGTTACGCAGTAGAAAGTTACACAAAAAACGAATTTAAGTAGTTTTTTAGGGGTAAAAAGTAAAAAAGAGACAAAGTAAAAGTTGGATAGAGTTAAAACAAATTTTAAAATAACTTTGTTAATTTTAAGGCTATAGTAATCTATTATAGCTTGTTTTGAAGAGAAAATTTTGGTTTAAAACTTTTTCTAAGTTTGTAGAAAAAGGTTAAAAGGTGGTTTTAGAGAGACTTAGAAAAAACCAGTTTGGAAGGCCCAAAGGCCAACAAGTAAATTTTCTTGTTAAGTTTAGCTATTATTTGTTTGAAACTTAGCTATTATATGTAAAATTGTGTGTAGATCAAGATTTTTTGAAAATAAAAATAGGTTTACTTAATAAATTTCTAAGTTATAGAGATTTTTTGAGCAAAAGAGTTGGATAAAGTTTGTGTACAAGTGATAAACAGAGAGAGTTTTTTTTGGATCAAAAATTATTTATTATATTCTATATAATATTTAATAGTAAATAACTTTTGATCTACTGGTCCAATTTAGATAATTTAACTACCAAAATGATCCTCTCAAAGAGAGGATTCTAACAAGCCCAAAGCCACAAAAATCTAATTACAGGATCATAAAATCATTATAGATTTGTGTATTATTACTATATAGTATTTATTAAATAAATACTATATAGTAATAATATACAAATCTATAACAATCTTATGATTCTGTGATTCGATTTTTGAGGCTTTGAGCTTGTTAGAATCCTCTCTTTGAGAGGATCATTTTGGTAGTTAAATCATCCAAATTGGACCAGTAGATCAAAAGTTATTAACTATTAAAGTTTATAAATATTTTAATAATAATTTAATATACGTGAAATTTGATTGGCTATTAAACCAGTCAGGTAGGGAGGAGGGGGGTAGGCTCTATAGTAAATGGAAATCAGGTAATTTCTGGCGCTCTCCTAAGTACCAAGACTTAGACTATTTTATCTATGATCTAAACCTACCAGAGTATCATATATGTCCCACTCATATACTCTACCTGGCTTTTGTATATATTGCTTGTCCTCTAGTAGTGCCTGTAGTTAGTGTTGGGCTTGCTTATAAGTCCAATAAAATTGAACTGAAACTGGACTTATAAATAGTCTATTGGGCTTATAAGTCCAGTAGTCCAGTTTATAAGTCTAGTAAAGCAGACTTTTGGTCCAGAGCCCAATACTGCCTGTAGTGCTGCCACTGCCAGGTTTGTAACTCAAGTCATCTCTTAAATGATGCTGTAACCTAGCCAGAACTCCAGATATCTCTCATATAGGTCATAACTAGATTTTGGCCAATTTTGGCCCAATTTGCTAAAATGACAAAATATATTTGTTTAAATAACTTTTGATCTAGTGATCAGAATTGAATGAACTTTTTTTTGTTAATACGCCTCACTAAGAGCTTTATTTTAAAAAAAATTTGTTCAAATTGGTCCACTAAATGCCAAGATAATCAGCAAAAACTGTTTTTTGTTTCTCAAATTTTTAGAGTTTTTGCTTAAAAAACAATTATGACCTCTATACTAGATGTCTGAGTCATACCTAGTCTGTATCTCAAGACACTACTTTCCTACTAGTATCTATAGCATTATACATGCCTTTGCAAAGTTCACAAACCTCAGTACTTCCTTTTATTCCTTTTCTAGTTTTCTTCTAGTTGTATTCCTTATCCCTACTCGTTTTTTTTGCTCTAGTTACATTCCTGCTTCAAATCTGAAAACCTAAAAAGGTCAAACTGCCAGGCTTTATGTACCTAAGGTCTCCTTCCCCTTGGTACATGCTTCCAAAACATATATCCTTTTTCTTCAGTGCAACTCTGGCGGCCTGATTGGTAGGTCCCTGCTATGAGTTCTTTTGTCATAAATCTGCTTTTGGTCAGTCCACTTTTGGTCAGTTTGCTTCCAGTCGATTCCTATTTAATTCCTATTCAAGTACTGTCGAAGCTGTCTACCTCTTTGTTCAGGTCTTACCAAGTATACTTTCTTTTCCTGCACCCAGAAGGATCTTTATATGCCCTTTGAACTTATCAAAAATTTGCACTGCCCAATACCAGTTTGTATTTCTTCATGCATGTATAAATGCCACTAAGCTTCCAAAATGTTCATTGGAATTACAAGAATCCAATGCACCCTTGGTGTGACCCAGGTTACAGATCTACTGATCTGGGTTGATTTTTCAATCCAGGTTGCTGTAATACAGATATAATTTTAAAAACTTCTCCACTGGGATTTGAACTTCATACCTATGATACCACTACTTGGGGTGCCAACTTACCCAACTTACTAAGTCGCCATACTCTTTACTGACTAATTTATTTCTAATTATATATATTGTTAGATAATATAAATACAATATTATTAATTAACTTACATAAAGGATTATATTTTGTTGATTAGTTTAGTTTATGATTAATATATTAAAGATAGTTATCTGATTCTTTAATTTATAAATTTGATTATATAAATATTTATAATATATTATATATTTTTTATTATATATAAATTATTATACTTCAGTCTTAAAATATATAAAATATTAGGGAATAGGTCCTGCAGTCTAGTGGTCTAAGCACTTATTCCCTTACTAAGAGGTTTCTGGTTCAAGTCAGAATGAAAATAAAAATTCACGAAAACTCATTTCATACTTAGTGAAAGTCCATATAATTACTAGTTAGTAACAGGTTTCTGGAGTATGCTTTGTTGTAATACAAACAAAATATAATAGCATTACAAAAGGACCCTGAAATATACATAGATAGGTCAGGTATAAGTTTGCTTATTTTTGAGGTTTTTTATACAAATCTTTCTATTTATAGTAATTTTTTTGCTTATTTTTGAAGTCTTTTCTGCAGATCTTTTCTTTTTTAGTAACCCTATAATTAACCTGACCTATCTATGTATATTTCGAGGTTCTTTACAAGTATATACCAACATTAAACACCAATCACTTCAGATAAAAATTGAAAGGTCTTGTACTATGAATCTGGTTGAAAGTAACTTTGGTTATGCAACATAACCACTACATAATCTATATCTAACTAATACATGGGAGCCTCCTTATATAGTAATTAGTGGTATGTGAAGCTAAAAAAATGTAATAGAATATTGTTTACCAAAACACTGATGATGGAAATAAAGATGAAGTACCTACTAAGGTAGTGCTAGGTGAGAACATGAACTATATAGTAGTAGAGATGTAGATACTAGCGGAACTTGGGTGCTCTAGTTATCAAACAGAAAGTATATTAAACAACAATATACACTTGTAGTGAACAATCTCTAAACACTTATTTGAGAGTTACTAGAACCAGTATAAGAGATGTGAGAAATGCTAATTTAGAGAATAGAGTAAGTTCTGAAGCATAAATCCTAATCTGAAACTTGTAGATGTTTAGAATTTGGGTAGAGCTTAACTTGAGAATAAATTAGTTCTAAGTTTGATATATTACTAGTCAAAATTTTTTAATATGATAGACCGATATTAAAAAGATTATCTCTTAATACATCATGCAGGCAAATTTGCTTGCAAAATCTAATTTTAATATAATTGATAAAAAGTGAGTTAGGAGAGGTCCCTCTAAAAGATATCTTATTTAATTTGGTTAGATTTTAATAACATTATAGTAAAGTATCAATTGTATAAATCGGGTGGCAATCAAATCGCCAACAATCACTTCACAGACATCAACCTACACCAACAATTATTTACTGACAAGCTTTTTTTACTGACACAAAATTTGCTGACACTTGATTTACTGACAAGTTCCTTTTCACCAACAAGTTGATTTTACCAACATACACTTTACTGTTAGTTACATTTGCTGACAAAATCAATTACTGACAAGCTCATTTTACCAAAAATAGAATATACCACAAGCTTATTCTACCGACAATACAATTCATCAACAATATGATTTGCTGACAATACAATTGCTGACAATACAACTCGTTGACATATGAGATCACAGCAATGTAATAAACTACTAAGAATAATTAGGTATTATGCAATTTATTAATATTGACAATAAAAATTGCACATTTTATTAATGATGATAATAATAATTATTGTCACAGCTGATGCTGAAGTTATGACCTATTTTGATATAAAATTTTAAAATTTTCATTGGATGTTTTTTTTCGTCTTTGTCTTATGGGTTAGGGTAGGGTTTGGGTATAGATTTTATATTTATAGAGTATATATAGATTTTAGCAGGGCTTATAGTTTCAAATTGAGACCCTATAACTTCAGCATCAACCATAATACTTAGTGCATCTGGGAAATTGTTTGTCAGCAAATTGTTTGTGGTGAATTGTATTGTCAGTAGAAAATCTTGTTGGTAAATTCTATTTTCGGTAAAATGAACTTGTTGGTAAGTTGATTTTGTCAGTAAAATTAACTGTCGGTGAAGTGTGTATCAGTAAAATCAACGTGTTGGTGTAAACATGCTTGTTAGCAAATCGAGTGTTAGCGAGTTATTTGTCGGTAAAAAAAGCTTGTCAGTAAAATGGTTGTCAGTGTAGTGTTATGTCTGTAAAGTGATTGTTGGTGAAATAATATGAATCCGTATAAATTACATTACTGATGATTAATACTAACTCGAATTTATACAAATCGCGTATTACTGTGCCACACATTACATTGATCGAATCTAAAAATAAATTATAAATTATTTAAATAAAGTTTAGAAACTTTTTTTTAAATATTTCTCACGCTTTTGTTTTACAAAAGGGATGCTTGCTCTAAATTTTTTTAAAAGCGATTTCTGTGATTATTTAATTTAATTCAAAATTATTAATAATTATGATGCTAAATAATAAATAAGGGTTATACCTTAAAAATAACCTTATTGGGTATAGTAATTACTACGCCCCATAAGATCACTTTCAAAGCAAAAACCCTAAACTTCATTTTAATAGGTGGACCTCTTGCTCATTAGCAGTTTAGCATAGGATATTGTGAGTGATGCATTGAATAATGAATGAAAAGTAGTTAATAAGCAACGTTAAAATAAAAACTCAGCCTCTATTGTAAGTAAAAATTCATCTTTCTGGTACAAATCACTATTCCAAATGGAGAGGAAGCCAAAGCTCTAATAATAGATAACAATTCTTCATTATTATTTTTTAAGCTGTGTAGCATGTGTTTGGTGTTGATAGAATGCAAAACAAAATAATAAAGATATAAATAAAAAAAATCTGTCACAAGTCAAATTTGGTGCAAAAAATGCTTTGTTGCACTTTGTTGCAATATATCTCATTTTTTATATTTCGAAAAATACCATACATATATTGACAAACAATAGCAATATATATCTTAGTAATACAAACGTATTGTAGTTGTATATATTTGATATATATATATTGCACATATGTATATGTATGTATATATACATATGTATTTTAAATATAAATATTGAATAAATATAATTTTTTTATATGGATTAATATTTAAAGTAAAAATTTAGTAATATTTTAAAGAGTCAAGTATATTTAAAAAAAATTTAAATATTAATAGCATAATTATTTAATTTTTTTATATAAAAATTGGTCAATTTTAAATTATACTAAACTTTTATAAAATATAATTAATATTTATAATTTATAGTTTAAAAATAACATCAAATCTCAATGAATATTATATTGAAATATTACATAAAGTTTTATAAATTTTTATTTAAACTATATATATATATGTAACTTTTTGCAGGCAATTTGCCTGCACCTATTTAACACATTAAGAGATAGACAATAAATAACAAAACAAATATTATAAAATTGAGTAAAAAATATTTAACTGATATTTTGTTGGCATATTAATTTTTTAAAATATAAACCAAAAAAAGGCTAATATTATTAAAGTTGACATAACAACTAAATATTTGCTTATGATATAAACTGATATATTCTAATAAACAACTATATTATGAGAAAATATAATACCAAGTAGTCAAACTGTCAATTATAATCAAAATTTATACTGATATTTTATTATTTTATATTGACTTAATAATAGATTAGTGATATTATATACTTTTTAATGATTTATTACTGATTCTATTATTTTATTTTTTTAAACTAAATTTAAGCTGATATTTGGTTAATTGATTTATTTTTCTATTTTCATTTTCTGATATATTTCTAATTACATATATTAATAGAAGATATTTTATTAATTTTTTAATTATTTTTATTTAATCTTTAATTTAGACAGATAGGCAATGAAATATACTAATATATTTATGATATTATACATTACAGTCAGGCATATTACCAAAAATAGAAATCCATTCTAGATTGTTCTATTAAAATTTGATTGGCTCATAATCATGCTTTTTAGCTAAAATCTTTAAACTTTCATAGTTTTTATAGCATATGTATACAATTTTTGACTAGATATGCAAAAAGTAAAATGTCTATAGGCTTATGATCATAGCTGATCAAGTCAGAATTAGCCTTCTGTACAGAAATAAATGAGATCTAAAAAAAGGTAAATTTAATATTTCATAGCCATTTTAATTTCATTTCTTGGTTCTTTTTTTTCTTTTTTATAAATTTTCAGTTAATATACTACAGTTTTAAACATTATGTTTTTGAGTTAGTACTCAAAGTTTGTATTTGAATTAGGGTTCAAAAATCTCGTATTAATCAGTTTTCTGGGACTACGCTTAGACAAGTTAAATAACTTGAATCTAGTTTTTTTTTTATATTAGTTTTTTCCTATAGCTAAGAATCACACTAGTATGGGTTATTACTAGTTATTTTGATCACAGCAAAACCTCTTTGAGTGCATACTTTTGGGACCAGACTTTAACAATATGCACTTAGAAAACAGTAAGAAAAAGTGCATTTCGGAGGTCATATATCATTTGGGCTAGAACTTGTGTATATTTAGAGTAAGTTTACACTTATATAGAAAGTGCATTTAGAGTAGGTGTACACTTATAGAGGACTATATTTATTATAGCTTTGTGTATTATTGGTAACAAGTTTCATGAATATTTGTTTAAAAATCAGGAACCAGAATATAATAGCTGTTAAGCTAGTAATATATTTAATATCTTGGTTAGTGCTAATATTGGGTTATCACATTTGAATAGAATTCTATTTGGTTTGGTTAAGTTTAGATATCACAAGAGATCTATATAATCTATATAATGACAACTAATATATAAACATTAATAAAGACGTGTATACATTATAACATGGTCTAAAGCATTATTTTAATTCTTTTTGTTTGATGCTTTTGATCAATTTTTTTTTTGATCAATTTTTTTTGATTTTTTTTTTGATTTTTTCAAAGTCTAAAATCCATTAATTTGATTGGCTGGATAGCATGTGATATTATGTGACTAATATCTAGAATCACTTATCTATACTTTTTTACTGTAAAAGGTGCAATTTGTATTGCCCCATTTTTGGTAATATGCCTGACTGCATTATGTGAAGATATTTAACAAATTCTGTTAATTTTATTTTTTAAACTAAATTTAAGCTGATATTTGGTTGATTGATTTATTTTTTTATTTTTATTTTCTGATATATTTTTGGTTATATATATTAATAGAAGATATTTTACTGATTTTATTAATTATCTCTATTTAATCTTTAATTTAGACAGATAGGCAATGAAATATACTGATATATTTATAATATTAAATATTATATAAAGATATTTTACAAATTCTGTTAATTTTATTTTTTAAACTAAATTTAACCTAATATTTGGTTGATTAATTTATTTTTCTATTTTCATTTTCTGATATATTTTTGATTATATACATTAATAAATCATAAGAGCCAATATTCTACAAAATATATATGCCAAGTTTTTCACTTATATCTTTGCTATAAAGAATGTATTTTATTAATTGATAATTCGCGAAAGAAGGAGAATTTGTATTAATAAAATACATAACATTTAGTATAAATTACATATAAAATACAAAAATCAGCATTCTTGACTATGTAAAGTTAATTTTTTATTAAGTTAACATCTTGTAGACTTCTAATAAAAGTTGTAGAGCTAGTTTTTGTGATTCTAATGATAGCTAGATTGGTAAAATTAGTTAGGTAAATAAAAAGTTACAAGCAATTAAAATTCAAAAAATTTTATAAATCTATAGGAATCATGATTCATATATTAACATATTTTATTATGTTTTATTATAAAAATCTTCTCGGTTAAAATTCACCTCTATCACGAATTGTCAATTAAATAAAAAATTTTTTTTTGAAAAATAGTACCAATTTTTGATTATCTTGTCTAACTAAAACCTTTCGTATATCTTCTTAAAAAAAGATAAAATTAATTTCTTTTGTATATCTTTCTAGTCAAAAATTAATGCATTTGTCTTTGATCTAAATATTTTATAGTGTTATATTATATATGTATATAATGCATACAATATTAAAATTTTATCTGAATATGAAAAGAAATCAAAGGAGCATGTTAAACAATGACTAATATTTATAATCATAGAATATATATAATGCTCAAGTATAAAAGAAAATCAAAGAACAATACCAAACCCAGATAATCATATAACAATCAGATTGGTGCATTGTCCAAGCGATAGGTACATTATTTTAGTATAATTGTTATTTATTTAATAATATTTAAGTAATATTAATTTAATATATATAATGTTCAATCTTCTATTTGAGTACAGAAAAATTTCAAGAAATAATGCGAAATATATAATAATTTGGTTATTGATAATTTTTTCATATATCTCTTATAAAGTAAATTTTTTAATGACATTATAACAATATTAATAGAATATTTTAATTTATTTTTATTCAAGTATAGAAGAACTTCTGATCAAGTAATTATTAAGTTCATTTGTATATTTCTCTAATAAATAATTTTTTTAAATAACATTATAATAATATTAATTGAATATTTTAATTTATTTATTTGAGTATAGAAGAACTTTGAATCAAGTAATGATTAAGTTCTTCGTATATCTTCCCAATGAAGTAATTTTTATAGTAATATTGATATAATATTTTAATTCATTTTTATCCAAGTTCAGAAGAACTTCAGATCAAGTAATTATTAAGTTTATTTATATTTCTTTCTAATTATTTTTTATCCAAACATATTATAGTATTATACTATATATATAATGCATACAACATTAAAATTTTAACTAAATATGGAAAGAAGATCAAAAGAATGTACTTAAAATGCATATAAAGCTTGAGTACAAAAGAAAATCAAAGAACAATATCGAACCCTGATACTCATGTGACAATCAGATTGGTGCATTGTTCAAGCAATAGGTATATTATTTTAATGTAATCATTATTTATTTGATAATATTTAAGTGATATTAATTAATATATATAATATTCAATCTTTTATTCAAGTACAAAAGAATTCCAAGGAATAATATAGAATATGTGATAATTTGGTTATTAATAATTTCTTTCGCATATCTTTCTAATGAAGTATTTTTTTTAATAATATTATAATTATATTAATAGAATATTTTATTTTTATTCAAGTACAAAAGAATTTTGGATCAAGTAATTATTAAGATTATTTATATATCTTTCTAATAAAGCAATTTTTTTAAATGATATTATAATGATATTAGTAGAATATTTATTTTCAGCAAAAGATAAATTAATATTATATGCAGCTTTATTAACAAATTTTAATTCAGTATCAGAAGACATATAACAGATAATAGAAAATAATTACCATATAGTTATCAAACTTATAAAAAGAATAGTATAAATCAATTCTCTTTCACCTTTTTTTTATTTTAAATTTTTTTCATGATTTCTATGTACAATAGAAAAAAAAGCAACTTCCCAAGGCTAAAAGCAGCAAGATGGCAAAGAATAGAGTATACAAACATAAGAAACAAAAATGTAAAATTTTGATAAACTGATATAGTAATTTATTAATTATTAGAAAATTACTACTTATTGCCAGTGGTAATCATCACTAGTAATTAACAAAAATTAATAAAAGTTTTTTGCTGGAATAAAAATTAAAATTTAATTAATATTAGGTTTAGAACAAGAACTGGGATGGGGCAGGGGGCATAGTTCATACCAAAATTTTACAAGAAATTTTTTTGTTAGAGCCTCAAATAGACAAAATTTAAAGATACAAAATATATATTAGTGATGATTACTACTGGCAATAAATAGCAAACTTCTAATTATTAATTAATTAAATTTATATTTTTAGTAGATGCAAAGATGATCTCTGCAGTGATTGTAGCAGCAATTGCCACTGTTCAAGGCAAGGGAAAGAGGAAGCAAATAGAAACACTAACAAGCTTTAGCTCTAGTAGTGCAGGCACTACTAGTAGCAATAATAAAAAAGAAAAATCAAAAAGAGGAAGTATCAGTAGCTAAAGCAGTAATCATTCAAGCAGCAGTAGCAACAGTAGTAGTAGCAGTAGCAGCAATAGTAAACTAGCAGTAGTAGCAGTTCTAAAAGTGATCATTCTTTGAGACTATGAACAAGAGAGCGATCATTCCATCTTTAGGTAAATATATTATTGCCTTCTTATATCTTTTATAAATAGATTTACTTTATATTTTTATTTTTTTTTGTAGGCTGAAATTAAAAAATTGATAGAGTGCAGAAAGTTGTCATCTCAAAAACTTGATTGAGCTAAACTTGGTTTTCACAAATAATAAAAAAATTGCCTAGATTCAAACAATATTTGGGTGCTATCAAAAATATATTGAAATTATATCACAAGATGCAGAGGCATACTG
This sequence comes from Gigaspora rosea, assembly GCA_003550325.1. Taxonomy (NCBI): domain Eukaryota; kingdom Fungi; phylum Glomeromycota; class Glomeromycetes; order Diversisporales; family Gigasporaceae; genus Gigaspora; species Gigaspora rosea. The sequence goes on from QKWP01000599.1 coordinate 102,272, forward strand.
CAAAAATAAACTCAAATGAACCTCTAAAAGTATACAATCATGCTTGAGTTGAAAAAAATACTAGAAAAACAATAAGGTAAATGAAGTAATAACAATTTTTTTCTTTGTTTCATATAAATTTTTGATTTATCATTTTATAAAATAATTAGAAAAGAAGAAGGAGGAATTGGATATTATTATTCTTGATGAGTGCTAAAAACAAGGGTGTTAGTAGGTACCTACAAAATGATTTGGAGCAGTTTATGATAAGTCAAGATAGAAATACTTATCACTTTGCAGAAGAATGGGTAACAGATTAGAAAGTGACTAAAAAGAATGGGAGGAATGGGCAAAAAATAAAAAAATTAATATGTATGAAAAAATAGTAGCATGACCTCATATAAGTAAATATATTATAGTAGTGTTAAGTTATAATTAAATTAATAATATATTGCCAATAATATATATTATTTAGTTGAAATGGCTATCTTATAGACAGATAGATCTAGTTGTAAAACAGCTATAGCCTAAGAACAATAGAAGGATTTCATACTATTATAGTGAAAAGATTGATAAAAAAGATGTGCTTCCACCAATTTGTCCAAGTTGGGCATTATTTGCCAAAGCCTAAGAACTATATAATATCCCATAAACTGATTTTGATCCCAAACACTCAAGTGGGCAAGAAGATTCATGAAAAACAAAGAAAAAAAATGTAGAAATAAGTACAAGAAATAAAAAAGAAGTTATCACAGGTCAAAATTATACATATCAGTATAAAATCGGGTATCTGATGTATATAATATATGTAGATGATATGTGCCTGATATGTGTGAGATATATTTATATACATATCCAATATGTGTAGAGTTCATGCAGGATATCGGACACATGTCAGACACATATAGTACATGTATAGTATATATCCGTATACATATCAGATATATATCGCATATATAAATTCTGTAATGCATCATGTACCCAATATAAATAGTAAATATTGTATCATGTACCCGATATAGATAGTATATATTAGAGCGTGCTATTTATTATGTAATTTTTACCATGGATATATGGTCAGAGGTAGTAATTATGTCTATAAATTATATTAATCAATTAGAATTAGATAAAATGATTATACTATATATAAGTAGAAGTAGCTACTAAGTAACAAATATTATGTAATAAATGGCATGCTCCTTATAGAATTAAAGAGTTTTATTTTTTGGTGCACAATGCACTCTTATCGCGTGATCGATATACAGTTACGTAAAAATCAGTAATAACTGCTATTACATTTTAATTTAACAAATACATACTAATATAGTTATTTAAAAATTTTTTATTAATATAGATTATTGACCATTTTGAGCAATACAACAAAAAACCTATTATCCTAACCCTAACCCAAACTAACCATCCGAACCTAACTAATAGTGCCTAACTAAACCCATGAATATACACAAAATAAACGAAATTAACCACTAATAGAACTACAATAACAAATTCACTTTAGCGACCTACGTATGGTGCATAATATACTAGTAATGAAACTGAAATCACAATAATCACAATAAAATGCCAACTTAGTTTACAAATGTTGATGTATGATGGAGAAAGCAATAAAATCCAAGCTTTTCCAATAGTAACAATACCAATTGCTGCGACCATCAACGCAATAAACTTTAATAGCTATGACACCAATAATGACAACCCAACAATGAAGTAAGCAACAACAAAAAAGAAAGAAAAATATTGGTTATCATATACAAAAAAACAAGACACAAAGAAGCATACACCCCAAAGATATCCTAATAGTTTTAAATGCTTTACAATCCAAGAAACCATACTTTCCTAAAATCTAAGAACTAGAACAAAAGATTAAAACATTCTTGAAAATACCTGGGAAAAAAAAGAAAAAGTTAGTATAGTATTTAAAAACAAGAATAACAAGCCAAAATTTATACTCTCCTGAAATTCCAAGACTAGAATATACAAGCCAAGCCAAAGAATGAAAAAACCGTTCCAAAAGGATAAAAAGTGGAACCCGAGCAAGTGAACACAATAAAGCATATGAAATCAATTACAACCCTAGTAACGACGAATGACTCTGATAATGACAACTCCAAAAACTGACACCATAATGATGATGCATTCAAAAATGACAATGTAACATTCCATTTAAGAATGACAATATACTGTATTTGTCTGAAAATAAGCTACCCATTTTGGCCAAAAAGTTATACAAAAAATCATGAGGATAGCTTATTTTTGAATTGTTAAATTTTTTGAAAAATTAAAAAATGTACTAATTAAAAGTTGTCCAAATGGTATGAAATTTTTACTTTAGTGTATTTAGTTACGCTGAACAACTTTACTTATTCGAACTTTTGAAGTTTACATAGTAAAAAAAAGTTTTATATATAGCAACTGTTAATGATTTTTTTAAAAATTTTTCTGAAAATCTGGGGGCAGCTTCTTTTGGAGGTAGATTATTTTCGGAAACCTACAGTAAGATGATGCTAGTACTAGTAATGATGAGCGCCAGTAATGACGAATGCCAGTTACAACGAGTGCCAGTTACAACGAGTACCAGTTACAATGAGTGCCTATCACGACGAGCACAAGTAACGACGAGCACCAGTAACGACGAGCACTAGTAACAACAAAATTCTATATATAAAAGAAAAAAGTAGTTTAGCGATTAGTTAAATGCGTCAATAAACTGAAAAAACAAAAAACGAATAAAGAAAACTGGTGATTATCAATGATGATGGTCACTATTTATCTCCATGATTAGAGGTGCACCAAATTATAAATAAAAATGATAATTAAAAATAATTAAATAAAGAAAAATTAAATAAAAAAAAAAAGTAAAAAAAATTTTAAAATAAAAAATAAAAAAAAATTTATAAAATAATATATATAAATAAATAATTAATTAAAAAATTAATGATAAAACTTTAATAAAAATTAAAATAAAAAAAAATTTAAAAAAATTTAAAAATCAAATTAAAAATAATAAAAAAAATTAAAAAAAATAAAAACAAAACAATTAAAATTATAAAAAAAGAGGCCCTGGGTCAATAGTGCAGTGGTTTGCACTCCAGGGTCGCATTCACAAGGTCGCCGGTTCAAGAGGACCTCGAAATATACATAGATAGGCCAGGTTAGTTATAGGATTACTAAAAAGGAAAGATCTACAAAAAAACTTCAAAAAAAGCAAAAAAAATTACTATAAATAGGGGTCGTCTAAAGCCATGTACCCACGTGATCAATTACATAGATCAATAATCACAATGTGATTATTGAAAATTCAAGAAATTCAAATCATTTTATAACTTTTAGCGACAATATCTTAGCTACCACCCAAAAGAATTCGATGAACTTTTTTTATTCTAATTCTATAGAACTGTAGAATTAAAATAAAAAAAATTTATCGAACTTTGTTGGGTGATTGCTAAGATATCTTCACTCAAAATTTTCAAATGTCTATCAAAATAATAGCTACATCAAAAATTTTCAAAACTTTAAGTAAAGATATCTTGACAACCACTGAACAATATTTGATAATTTTTTTTTATTTTGCTTCTACAAATATGTAGAATTAAAATAAAAAAAATTTATCAAAGATTGTTGGGTGGTTGTCAAGATATCTTCGCTCAAAGGTTTGAAAATTTTTGCTGCAGCTATTATTTTGACAGGTATTTAAATTATTTAAAAATTTTGAGTGAAGATATCTTAACAATCACCCAACAAAGTTCGATGATTTTTTTTTATTTTAATTCTACAGTTCTATAGAATTAGAAAAAAAAAATTCATTGAATTCTTTTGGGTGGTTGCTAAGATATCTTCGCTCAAAATTTTTTAAAAAATTATAAACGCCTATTAATAATAGCTGTGGCAAAATTTTTCAAAACTTTGAGAGAAGATATTTTGACAACCACCCAACAATATTTGATAAATGTTTTTTTATTTGTTTTTACAAATATGTAGAATTAAAATAAAAAAAAAAATATCGAATATTGTTGAGTGGTTGTCAAGATATCTTCGCTCAAAGTTTTGAAAAATTTTGCCGCAGCTATTATTAATAGGCATTTAGAATTTTTTAAAAAATTTTGAGCGAAGATATCTCAGCAACCACTCAACAGAATTTGATGAATTTTTTTTATTCTAATTCTATAGAACTTAGAATTAAAAAAAAAAATTATCAGATAATTGCTAAAATAACTTCGTTCAAAATTTTTTAAAAAATTCAAGATATCTTCAAATGAAAATTTGTATCTAGTGTTCTTTTCCCATTATTTAAAATCACTTTTTTATGGATTTGGTTCTTCAATTAATAAATTCTTAACATTCATAATGTTCTTCACGCTGTTATTGGTAGAATTTAAAAATTAAAAAAAAAATGCATTCTAGCGCTAGGTAATTCTTAATTTTATTTATTCTTCGAAGTTAAGATAAATTAAATTAACACGATATTTCATATTCACAATTTTAAATAAAATAAAATAGACTTTTAAAAAAAACTTTATTAATTCGATCTTTATAATAAATAGATTAATTCGATCTTTTATTAAATTAATGGATTGGATTTACTCTTTTGTATGAAATTTAGTACATTTTAAAAAATGCATTAAAAATTTAAAAAAATTAATAGCTTAATTTTTTTTATATACAAAAATCTAATAAGTATTCAAAAATTGTTTAGTGGTATATTTTTTTAAGTTAATAATAAAGTTTTTATAAAAAATTTTTTTTTATATATTGTATTTTTTTGTAATTTTCAATGTACTAAATTTCGTACATTTGTAAACTTAATTATATTTATATTTTATTAATATATTTTGCAAATTAAAAGTTTCAATAAATAAAAAATTGTTTAGGCTTGTTATAAAAAAAAATTATCATTAGTTATATTGTAAAAATTATTACTTATATTATAATCTTTTTTTAAAAATTTTGCAAATTATTACTTTACATAGTAAGCCATATGAGTTTAACTAGTGTTTAAAAAATTTTTTACTGATTAAATTTTTTAAATTTTTAATTAAAATTATAAATATTTAATATCTAATTCTAATTACAAAAATTTCTTTAATGCTAAAATAGTATATTTCAAGTTATATTACTTTAAATTTTAAAAAAATTACATCTAGTTTTTATATATAAATTAGGATATAGGTTTTACTAGTAAAAATTTTAAAAAATTTTTAAAGTTAGATAACTTTTTATATATTAATCCAATCTTAATGAAATTTTTGTAATTAAAGCTAGCAAACATATATTTATAACTTTATTAATAGTTTAAATAAATTTATTTGGTAAAAAATTTTTTATAATCAAAACTATTTTGTAAAACTACTAGTAAATGCACTAAAAATTAGGTAAAACTAGCAATTGCAAGTTTAAAAAAAATGTATAAAATTTAAAAAGTTATGTAAAGCTATAAGTTTTCTAATACAAGTAGCCCAGAAGTTAAAATATTATAAAAAAATATTTAATTAAATAGTTAAATTTAAAAATTAATAGAAAAATAAGCTTGATTATGTACTAAATCTAGTACAAAGTACTAGATCTAGTACGGGTAAATCCTATCCATTAATAAATAAAATGAAATTAAGCCTTGTAAAAATTAAATGGCTATTATAATTTTTTATTAATAACAGATAAGAATATATGCAAATAAAATTTAACAGATAGAAAAGGCTTTGTAGAGTTGTTAATGGAGTACTCCAAACTATAATAAAGCATATAAACCGCTCCAGTTTTGAACTGGAGCAGTTTATATGTTTTATTAGTTTGGAGTACTCCATTAACTAGGGCTTCGAATTAATAATTACATGAAGTTTTTTTATTATCTGTAATGATATATTTAAAAACACGAACTGCCTCATTTTTTTTTTAGCCACAGTCCAGGCCAGTTAACCGAGTTAACTAAAAATTGTTTAGCAGTCAATAATTTACAATTAAAAATCGGCACCTAAGTAGTATTAATTTTTAACTGACACGAGGTGAAACTAGTTAACGGTAGCCAAGGGCATCGCTGGAGTAATAGACTTTTAAATCATTTTAATATAAAATACAAAATTATAGAACTCTAAAAAAAATTTTTTGCGTAACCTTACCAATGATAAGTATTCTTTTATTTTTTATTTTTTTTAATCTCTAACCTAATTCTAATAAAATTCTTGATTGGATTAACGAAATCATAATCTAATTTATTTTTTTCATTTCATTAGCGCTGTCATGTAAAGCTTCATGCGTATTGTATGACTAAAATAAAATAATAATGAATAATCAATTGAATAATATTTACGATACAATTCCCGAAAGTTATTTCTCCGTAGGCCACTTACCTGCCATCACACAGGGTGACAATCTGCTAAAAAATGCATAGCTGCAACTAGTCAAATGCTAAACCTAACACTATGTAATGGCAGATAAGTGTCCTGTCGGAGAAATAACTTTTGGGAATTGAGCGACGACCTTGACTAATTATATGCAAAATTTTAATCAACAGTAAATTATTAAATACTTGCCTTTTTAATGAATCTGATGATTTATTAAGACCAGTTCTATATAAGAATTTAATTCTCTAATAAAAATATTTGTTTGTTTGGTATTTCCTTCTTCCTTGACCCTCTAGTACGCATCATGTACACGCTCCATTAGCTCGTTCACGATTATTCGTCTATTTTCAGCGGCCTTTTCTGCTGCAGTCCTCTCTGGTTTTTCGACTTCAACTAATTCTCAATGCACATATATTTCAAACCCACTATCTTCGAACATTTGTTGAAATCCTACCCAAGTATTAGCAGTTAATATTTTATTTGTACCATAAATTTGGTCGTGAAAGATATGCTTGCAGAGTAGTAAGTAACAGTGAAAAAAAAGACAGTGGCAGTCTAATGACACCAAACCTGGAGGTTTTTTACCTTTCACCAACCTTTTTTCAATAGCAAGAACATCATTAGCAACTATTCGTTGAATAGGATAGGGAAGTTTATAAATTTCGTCGAGAATTTCATGATCGATTCCAACTATTGATATTTTCTTAATACGAAATTCGAAGGCCACATATTCTGAATTGGATCATTTTTCGTATCAAGTATTACAATTTTATTGCATGCGCCAATCAGGCCGTGGTGAGAGGAAGTCATTCGCTTTAATTCACTATGGTACGATTCTAGAGGGTTGGTAGAAGTTGTTTGCAAGAGAAGTGGTAAATGTGACAAGCCCAAAGAGCCCACCGACAAGTATTTTTGGCATAATTTTGTTCTATATATAGAGCTGTACCTGTATAAGCGTTACCTGGGTAACCCGGTTAACACCTGTCAACCGGGTCATAGCTATCGTTAACCGGGTGACCCGTATTTATTATCCATAAGCATGATAATGTGACATGCAAACGTATGTACAATACGTATGTCCGTTGGGAGTGAGGTCATTTTAAATTATTATTTAAACCCAGTTTATTTTTTGATCGCCTCTAGCCATTGGAGAATAAACTGATTATGTTACAGCTATTATCATGATTCTCGTAGCACCTGTAAAATTTGCCGAATGAATTTTAGGCTGGTTAAACTTATATATTAAAGTTTATACATAAAAATTAAATAAATTTATTGGTTACCATTATCATTATACGTAGTTTTTTAAAAAAATGCATATAAGAGAATTTATGATTTTGCATCAATCAATCAAAAAAAACTGGGTTACCCGAATTATTAAGATGACCCATTTTATAATATTGTAAACGGTGAGTAACCCGGAGCTTAAATTTTTTAACGGGTACACCTCTAAAAAAATTACATACCCTTAAGAGCTACCTCAATTTAGCATTAGCCAATCAAACAAACCGGGTCAACCGAGTCACCCGGGTAACCCAGATTTTTCAAAACAATTCGGTTTGTGACCTGGTAATAATCTGGTAAACAGGCGGGTTATCCAGAATTTGAAATTTATTTCGGGTACAACCTCTATCTATATATTTTTTACAGTGGGGACGAGGCAGTTTGTGACTGCTTGTTTAATAACTTCCTCGCAACTAATCGATGTCTGTTTATGCATGACACGAATCATTTCATTTCGGGTTTTAACATCATATACCCTACTTAACCAAGTTTGTGTTATATGTACAGTACAGTAAATAATATTACATTCCTGTTCATCTGCTTGAAGACCTGGGAAAGCCAACTCGACAGCATTGGATTCTATATTGCTTTGATCAATAAGAAAGTACTGAGGCATCTACTGGCATTCAAAACGCCTTATTATTTTAATGCTTCTGCAACTGTATTACTTTTCTCATTATTTACATAAAAATGGGAGCCAACGTCCCAACATCTATAATTATCGCGGACGTACAAGGTAAATAAGCGCCAATCATGTTTGTTGGTCTTGTGAGTAGAATCAAGAAGAGTAAGCCATCCAAAATATCGAAGTTTTTCTAATTGGCTGTTATGTGCGAAAATGAAACCACGAGTACGTTTACTTGTAATTTCATAACGTTTAACCCGATATTCATAATTTTCTAAAAAAGAAACCGCTACTTGAATATCCAACTCTAGTTTTGAATTACCAATAAGAGGGGCCTCCTGGGAATCTCGAACTTTATATTGTATATTGGTAACTTCCTTGCATCTTAATTCTTTCAGGCTTCCTTCGAGACCTAGCTTCTCAGTTCCATATTCTTTAACAGCATCAACTATTGTTGGGGCAGATACTTTTTTATAGCTTCCCTCTCGACTAAAACCCGAACTGCCTTTGATTGTTTAAAACTTTTATTATCCTCTAGTATGTGCATATGATTAGGCGACTCTTATACCGTTCAACCCGAACTTTCATTTCTGTAACAATTCTAAACACTTTAATTTTGGCGAAGCATAGATTCTCGAGTTGAACCTTAGTTTTTCTGCACTTTTTATCTGGTATTCCTTCTTTTCGTGTACTTGATAGGTAATGTTTGGTGAACTAGCAGTTATATGTTCTCTACAAGTTTCTATTTGTATAGTTCTTATAATTATATTGAACCCAGATATTTGAGACTAGAGATCACCAGTGCTATCAAACTTGTTTAGTAAGATCTCAACTGGTTGTTAGATGTTAAAAAGGATATTACGTTTCTTGTCAGCGGTTAAGTTCAGATTCGCATTCATAACTTCAAGGGATTTCTTTTTTTTTAAAAAAAAAAAGAAGTTTTTTTTTTAAAAAAATCGAAGGCACCGGTATATTCGTTGTAGTTCACTCTATTAAAAAAATATTTAAAGTTTTTTTTATAAATTTCTTTTAAATTTTGTTTTAAAAAATTGAGGTACGTTTATACGTAGGTAGTCCGCTTTAATATGAATTAAGTATACGCGTTTTCTTGTAAAAAAAGATACGAGAAACCCGCTTAGTGAAAAAAAATTTTTTTTTAAAAAAAAAAAGTATCAAAGTGTTGTATTTTGTGGGAAAGAAAAAATAGCAACAGGTTTTACTACAAAGAAAATGCATGCATATATACGCTAGTATATACCTGATGTACATATGTATGGTTATTGTATGTGATAATCACGTCTCTCAATAATTACATTACGTGGGTACATGACTTTAGCCATCCCCTATAAATAGAAAAGATCTGTATAAAAAACCTCAAAAATAAGCAAACTCATACCTGACCTATCTATGTATATTTCAGGTCCTAGTTCAAGCCCAACGCGAGACAAAAACTGTGCTAGGGCCACAAATAGAAGGATCTGTGAGAGGAATTTCCGTATATGACAGTGGACTATGACAAAATAAAGTAAAGTTGTATGACACAGCCAAATGGTTAGACGACACCAGAAAAGAATAAATCCGATAACAAAAGTCGATAAAATTGAGGCTTCCTGATTAGGAAAATTACGTATGGAGCATCTGACAATACTATACTATCCAAAAATGGAAAGTGTTCTCGGGGTAGATGAAAAACGGCCAAACCTATAAAGCGACCAGGCAGAATAGTAGTTCCTTAAAGCTACCTACGATCCGAATACGATACAGGGCACCAGTGTGGTAGGCCTGCTTGAGTCAGCTGGTTAAAAATGGATGATTGGAGGGTGATATAGTATAGTCAGAAAAAACTATATGTAAAATGCAATGTAACACTGACCTTAAAATTTGATCTAATAAATGAGCGCCATCACACGCCCCTAGTATAGTGAACTAGTGTTAAAAAAAAAATTATAAAAAAAAATTAAATAAAAAAATATTAAAAATAAAAAAACAAGCGTTTAAAAATAAATCATAAAAAAATATTATTAAATTAAAAAAAAAGAAAATTCTCTGTGCCACCCTGGGTGGTATCTAATTTTTTTGTCACCACTAAGAGTCACCGACCACATGATATATAGATAATTGATTTTTATTTCTGTTTTGATCTTTTTTTCTAACCGATTTTACAGTTGCTTTTGGTCTGGTATTCTTTTGGCATTCTGGTTTGTGGGGAGATAAACTTGCATTGTTTCTGGTATGTTTTTCAGTGATTTTGATTCTTTCTTAGCGTTTTTCGTATTTTTCATATTGTTTGCTCTCTATTAACTTCTTTATTTTTTCTTTAAGTGTTCTTTGTGCATTTTGGTTTGTTGGAGTAAACTTTCGTTGTTTTCTAGGTACTTTTCTTTAGTGATTTCAAATCTTTCTTGGCATTTGTTGTGTTGTTTGCTTTTTACTAACTTTCCTCTTTATTTAGATGTTTTTTCGGCATTTTAGGATGGATATTCGTTTTTCTTGATCCTTTTTCTCAGCATTTTTTGTGTTTTTGCTTTTTACTAGCCTTTTTTTTTAGGTGTTCTTTTAGTGTTCTAGCTTCGTAGTGTGGGCATGTGTTATTTTCCAGTACTTTTCTTCGGCAATTTTTAACTGTAGAGGTAAACTTTCGTAGTTTTCTAACACTTTTGTTCAGTGTTTTCGATTCTTTCTTGGCATTTTTTGTGTTGTTTGCTCTTTACTAACTTGTTCTTTTCTTTACTTTTTTTTTTCTTTCTTTAGGTGTTCATTCGGTATTTCAGGTGGACTTTTGTCGCTTTTGAACCTTTTCTTTGAAGATTCTTGATCCTTTTTCTTGGCATTTTTTGTGCTTTCTGCTCTCTCCTAACTTTTTTTTAGGCATTCTTTTGGTGCTCCGGTCATGTGTGGGCTTGTGTTATTTTTCTTCGTCAATTTTTAATTTTAGAGGTAAACTTTCGTTGCTTTCCAGTACTTTCATTCGGTGATTTTGATTCTTTTATGGTGTTTTTTGTATTGTTTGCTCTTTACTAACTTTTTTTTCTTTCTTTAGATATTCTTTCAGTATTTTGAGTAGGCTTTCATCGTTTTCGGTACTTTTCTTTGGTGATTCTTGATCATTTTTTTGGCGTTTTTTGTGTTTTCAGCTCTCTACTAACTTTTTTTTTGCCGTTCTTTTTGGAGTTCCAGTTCATGGTGCGGGCTTGTGCTATTTCCTAGTATTTTTTCTTTGGCTATTTTTGATCATAAGGGTAAACTTTCATTGTTTTCCGGTACTTGATTTCGATTCTTTATTGGTGTTTTTTGTGTTGTTTGCTCTTTAATAACGTTTCTCTTTCTTTTAGCATTTCAGGTAGACTTTTGTCGTATTTGGTACTTTTCTTTGGCGATTCTTGGTGCCATGAAAATGGATGTTTGGTGGCTTTGTTATCTTTGTTATGTCATGTTGATATGATTTGGAATGTTTGTTACATGAAGGCGTTTTGGGCTTTTGAGTTAGTAGTTAGGGTTGGGGTTAGTTAATAGCTAAATATTGTAATATTTTTTTTAATAAAGAACTTTTCATACATAAACCATATAGAATAATCATAATCATGTTGTAATATATCTAATATGTAATTTAATAAACGTGTTTGCTACGTAGTTATAATATAGTAATAATGTTGTAATGTGTCCAATAATTTCAAGCAATGATATCTTAGTAGCTACCTGACAAAATTTGATAAACTGTTTTTATTTTAATTTTACAACTCTGTAGAATTAAAATAAAAAAACTATCAAGTTTGGTTAGGTGGTTGCCAAGATATCTTCACTCAAAGTTTTTACAAAATTTTTGTTACTATTATTTTGATAGACGTTTTGAACTTTTCAAAACTTTGAGCAAAGATATCTTAGCAACCACCTAATCAAATTTAATAAAAATTTCTTTATTTTGATTCTATAGATTTGTTGAATCAGAATAAAAAAAGTTCGTTAGATTTGGTTAGATGGTTGCCAAGATATCTTCGCTTAAAGTTTTTACAAAATTTTTGCTACTATTATTTTGATAGACGTTTTGATATTTTCAAAACTTTGAGCGAAGATATTTTGGCAACCACCTAACCAAATTCGATGAACATTATTTGTTTTGATTCCGCAGATCTGCAAAATTAAAATAAAAAAAAGTTTATCAAATATGGTTACATGGTTGCCAAGATATCTTCACCCAAAGATTTTGCAAAATTTTTGTTGCTACTATTTTGATAGATGTTTTGAACTTTTCAAAACTTTGAGAAAAGATATATTAGCAACCACCTAGTCAAATTCAATAAAATTTCTTTATTTTAATTCTATAGGTTTGTTAAATTAGAATAAAAAAAAGTTCATTGAATTTTGTTAGGTAGTTGTCAAGATATCTTTGCTCAAAGTTTTTACAAAATTTTTGCTACTATTATTTTAATAGACATTTTGATCTTTTCAAAACTTTGAGCGAAGATATCTTGGCAACCACCTAACCAAATTCAATGAACGTTTTTTTATTTTGATTCTGCAGATCTACGAATTTAAAATAAAAAAATTTCATTAAATTTGGTTAGGTAGTTGCCAATATATTTTCGCCCAAAGATATTGCAAAATTTTTGTTGCTACTATTTTGATAGACATTTTGAACTTTTCAAAACTTTGAGCAAAGATATCTTAGCAACCACCTAATCAAATTCAATAAAATTTTCTTTATTTTGATTCTATAGTTTGTTGAAACAGAATAAAAAAAAGTTTATCGAATTTGGTTAGGTGGTTGCCAAAATATCTTTGCTCAAAGTTTTTATAAAATTTTTGCTACTATTATTTTGATAGACATTTTGATTTTTTCAAAACTTTGAGCGAAGATATCTTGGCAACCATCTAACCAAATTTGATAAACATTTTTTTTATTTTAATTCTATAGATCTGTAGAATCAAAATAAAAAAAAAAGTTTATCAAATTTGGTTAGGCGGTTGTCAAGGTATCTTTGCTCAAAGTTTTAAAAAAGTTTTATACTTAGGAAATTGTGATGTTGATTCTGCAATTTGATTGGATAATCAATGAGGGCGGCAAAAATGATTTACCACCCGAGGTGGCACATAGATAACTCCTAAAAAAAATAAAAAAAATAATGATAAATAAAAAATAAAAAAAATTAAAAACAATAAAAATAAAATAAAATAAGCATTTTTTTTGTACACAGGGTGTTTGAACACTGTACTACACAAATCATATAAAAAATGAGTATGCAGATCATTTTTTGTACAACAAACATAAAGAAAAAAACAAAAATTAATTGTATCTTAAAATTTTGCTTAAAAAACAATCTATGGGCTTTAAGAAAAAAAATTCCTTGTAAACTTTTAGTATAAACTATGCCATTCTGCCCCATTCCAGTTCTTACCCTAACACTAATATTAATTAAATTATTTTTTATTTTAATAAAAAATCTTTAATTTATAAAAATTATTATACCCATGCTCAAACACCCCATGTACAATTAGTTATTTTCAAAAAAAATTTATATAAAAAAATAATAATAATAAAAATTTAAAAAATAAAATATAAAAAAAATAATAAAATACCAAATTGATCATTTGATATAGTGCTTGAATCCGGATATAAAGCTGGATATCTGGATAGACATCCGAATTTATATTTTTTAATCTGGTTATACAAACGGATATCTGTTAATTATCCATATCTAATCCCGGATTTTAATTATAAAAATTTTTAAAGCAAGTAACATGTGAAAAGCCTATTTAAGCAATTAGTGAATCTGTGCCCGGTTATGCCATGTGACGATTATCAAATGATTTTCTATTCGAGTATGTTCACAGGTGATTTGATGTACTGTAATAGTAATGCATAAATATATAATATATAACTTGCATATCGAATTAATTTTTCTATTAAAATTTTTATCTTTTGCTTCAAATAAATTGGGCTTAAACATCATGGATGTTACAATTAATCAAGATAGTAATGGCTCTATTATAACTTATTAAAATGCTATTAGTGAATCTGTGCCCGGTTATCCCATGTGATGATCGTCAAATGATTTTCTATTTGAGTGATGTTCACAGATGATTTGATGTAGTGTAACAGATAATATACTGTTGGTGTACCATAATGCATATAATACCATTAGCATATAAAAATCGAGATTCTCAAAACTGTTAAAGATACAATCCCAGGAAAATAATGGTAGCAATCAAACAGATGATTTTTTTTACTAAACAAATTGAACTATATATTTGTTCTCAATAAAGTACAATATACCTAGAAATTTTTTATAATATTTTGATGTCTTTATAGTCTATTTTCCGAGTTAGTAAAAAAGTTTTTAAAGATCAAATTGTATGAACATAAGAATAAAAAATAAGATTTTTTAAACGCATAAGAGAATAATATATAGAATTATTGATTTAGTAAAAAGGCATCTGAATTGCTAAAAATTTTAATACAAGAAATACATTCAAATTTTTAGAATATATACATTTTTTTTCATCGAGAATCCAACCATTACTTTTATCAGAACCGCTATCAAAGCTCTATTCCATGTCTATTATTGGCCATTAGGCGTGCTTTTTGAAATGGCTTCATTCAAATTATGTGGTCATTTTTTTGACATTTTTTTCTTGCTGGCATAATGAAATAGTCAAGTTCTTGTATCGCAGCTTTATTAATTTGAGAATTATTACTTTGATTCTCTTGATGTGCTTCTTTGAGAATTCGGGTTGAACCTTGTTTACGTCGTGAAGCGGCGGTAACTTGAACTCGTATTCTCTTTCCACAACGGTGATAATTTTTACTGTCATTTTGACCTGTATCCTCATCACAAGCATGAAGAAAAGAAGTTACAGCAGGACAAACATAAGTATCTTGCATTTCTCTACGTCTTTTATATGATTTGACGAACTTATGAACACTGTTGTTTAATGCAGGATCATTTTTCTCAAGAGGTGCTCTAGATCACTGCAAAACCAGCGAAGTTCACTTATTGTACTTTCATCATTATTCACATTATTGTTATTGTCATCAATATTGTTATTTTCATTGTTATCAATACCATTATTGATATTGTTATCAATATCATTATTGCTATTGTCATCAATATCGTTATTGTCATTGGTATCAATATCTTTGCAACTATTGCCATCAGTATCGTTATTGCAATTGTCATCAATATCGTTATTGCCATTATTGTTTGTACCATCGCTACTATCAATGTTATTGCTATCAGCAATATTTGGATATTCAGGTAAAGTGAACATATTTTCATTATCAGAACTATCAGACTTATCAATATTAAACATTCTTTTAATTTTTTGCTCTTTATTGTTGTGCTTAAGGATAGGAATTGGTTAAAAATTTTTAGTCGATTAGTCAGTCGACTAAAACTGTTAGTCGTCGACTGACTAAAAATCGACTAACCGATTAATCGACTAATCGATTAGTCGACTAATCGACTAATCGATTAGTCGACTAATCGAATAGTCAACTAATTGACTAGTTGGTTAGTCGATTAGTCAATTAATCAACTAATCGACTAGTCGATTAGTTGATTAGTTGATTAATCGATTAGTTGATTA
The DNA here is from genome assembly GCA_003550325.1 of Gigaspora rosea. Lineage (NCBI taxonomy): Eukaryota > Fungi > Glomeromycota > Glomeromycetes > Diversisporales > Gigasporaceae > Gigaspora > Gigaspora rosea. Next base: position 118,097 of record QKWP01000599.1, read on the forward strand.
ATTCGCTAGTCAATAAATCTACAAAAAAAATAGACTAATTGACTAATCGACTAATTGATTAATCAACTAATCGATTAGTCAACTAATTGACCAGTCGATTAGTCGACTAATCGACTAATCGACTAGTTGACTAATTGACTAATCGACTAATCGACTAATCAACTAATCGACTAATCGACTAATCGACTAATCGACTAATCGACTAGTCGATTAATTGACTAATCGATTAATCAAT